>JAVQJG010020221.1:0-39832 GCA_036024015.1 Craterocephalus amniculus | reverse complement strand
GCTAGTTTTTAGCTTTGGCATGACGCTCTTTCTCTACCAGTGGGGTTAACTTCCGTAACTTCCGGATTCCCTAGGGGAAAGCTCTAACTGGCTGATCAGAATCCGGAAGTTACGGAAGTTAACCCCACTGGCAGAGAAAGAGCGTCACGCCAAAGCTAAAAATTAGCCACTATCGCTAACTAAAATGGCTCGTACATATGCGCAATCAATGAGTCATTCATTTTTATGGACTTAAAAGGGGTAAGTCGAATTTCCCCCTTTTACCACATAATATACAGTGTAGAAACCATTTTTCTAAGGTATAGCTCCTTTAATTTAGCATTTATGTTAAAAGTTTTTATTTCAATCAGGTTCTCTGGGTTTGTGTTGAGCAAATTATGGTGAAACGTGTCTAATTTTCACTCTAGAACTGATAGATGTGAATAATAATCCAGTATGTTTCCAGGGGAAAGAGTAACAGGAGAGGACATAATTATGTTTTTACCACAAATCCCCATGAACCTAATCATCTATTATTGAGGACATGTTTGAAGTAGGCTATGTCCTTTTAAAATATTTGAAGTTTCAAAGTGTTTATTGTGGTACAAATTCTAACAAATAGGCACTTCTGTTTACTTCTGTTTCCAACCAAAAAGCTCTATATTGGTTAGGGGAGAAATTATTCCACAGGGGGTACATTTCTGAAAAGTCTTTGAGAACCACTGGTTTAGATAATTCTTTAGTTCACTGATAGGTGAACAGCCATAAATAACTTTAACATAACCAGCATCAGATCAAATCCCTTCGAGCTTCTTCTAGTATCATGTATGAGCGCTTGCTGCTTTTTCTGTATGAAAAACTTGAGCACCATTATTTCATCACTTCCCCTCCAGCTGTCACATTACCCTGCAGACAAGCTGCGCTGACCTCACTCCAGCGGATGCTTTGTCAGTGCAGCAGTGCTGCTTCACACTCTGTATTTAAGTCTGCGAGGCTGCAGAGATAATCTGCTTAGCCCAGCACAACTGTGAGGATCGCGCTATGCTCGCTCCATGATATCCAAATGGATCGAGGCCTTAAAATAATTCTGTTGGTGTGCGCTGGCGAGAAGATTAGCAATCTGGCCTGGGAATCCATACCGAGGGGCCAGGAGTGGACTCTGACACACTGTCTGCCAAGCGGTGCAGTCATCACTGCTTAAGGTTAATTAAATTATAATTTCAGATAGACTCAGACTCAAAGATGCTGTCATGACGTTCCACCTTTACAACATGCTGTGCTGCTTTTGTCTCCTCTTCGTCCCATCTGTATTTACTGAACCATCTGGAAAGACTCATAAAACACTGATTGGGAGCAGGAGGCCTCTGTCGGATCCGGACAAACATGAGAGCAGGGCCTCTTTACAGCTCTGCATTTTGATAGGTTTTAGTATGGGACGGAGGCTGGGGGGGGGGTACATAAATAAGGCAATGAGACGTCCCCTTGTCTTCTCTGCTCTGAAACCATGCCCACACCGCGGGATTGCACTGCTCATTAACCAGAAATGCAACTGAACTCATTCAGATCTTCCTTTAAGCCGTGTGTCTGCAGTGTCTGCAGCAAGTCACAAAGAAATAAAAGTCCATACTTACTATATGAAATTTAAGCAATGATGTGTGTCAGTAGCTTTCGATGAAAACTTACTAACGTGGTAAAGATGCATCGCAGTGCATGTTTAACAGGTGTATGGAGAGCTGAAAGCAGAAGCTGCCTCATCTTAGCTAAATAAGGTTTTAATATTTGAGGTTTTACATCATCACAGTTAAATATTGTGTGATTTTTAATGGTGGTTGCAATAAACATGAAATCTAGATTATGATTCTCTTTAGGCTCTGAAGAGATTTTCATTCATGATGTGAATGGAAATGTTCGGCCTAAATCTAAATGAGTTCTGGGTTATATTCATGCAGGAATACAGATTACTCGAAGGTTCACATTAGTTGTAACAAAGCTGTAAAAAGTCAACCAACAGATGACATGATTGTAAAAATCAATCTTTAGTTGCAACCTAGGGGATGTTTTGGCATTTTCTCACATAAAGAAAATTAAATATTTGGGAGAAACCAGACATAGGCAGTGGAAGCATGTCCAGGACCGGCTCTTGGCTTGAATATGATGCTGTTTGACAAGTTTCCATTAGTTTTCTAAAAACATGGCATCACTCATGTGGGCAGAAATGCTTGAAAATGATTTTTCAAAGCGACATTGTTTGAGAGGTGGAGGATGCTGACGCTTTGCAAAGTGCTGACGCAAACAGACAACCCGAGCTGATTTGCACTGAAATTTAAAAAAAAAGAAAAAATCTGACAGGAAAACAAATTGCATAAATGATCAGAGGACTTGTAGACCGCAGTGATTCAGACTCCGAGATAAAATCATATCAACACTGGCAAGTCGGGACCAAGACTGTCTGCCTAACATCAGTGTGTTGGTCTTTTTTTTTGTTTATCACTTTGTCTTCAGTCTGGCTGCCTCTGCCCTCCCCTCATCTGTCTCTACTCCCCTCAGCCTGTTTGCATATTTTTATTCTGCTGTCTCTCTGTCTATTCATCAGTCCTGCGGTGGGTTCTTTGAGGTCACTGAGCTGTCCATTCTGGACATTTCTGGGTGTCATCACAAAAGGCTACGTGCCACGAGTCTAAACAGCCAAAAGGGCCCTTGTATCCCAACAAAAAACCTTTGTTATGTAATACACTGATGCTGCTGATGCGGCTTCTGACAACGATCACAGAGCCGGAGAAAGACAGAGGGTAAGAAACGCAGCTCTGTGCACCAGCTGCACCTACATCTATGTACTTGGTGTGCTTTGATCCTGCTCCCTCTTCAGTGTTACACCGAAAACCAGCAGCATACAGCAGCATGACATCACTGACTCCACTCCCAGCTTGTATCACATCTGAGCGATGGAGTGATGCTCCTGCCTCTGCCTGCATGGCTGTGTCTGGTTACTCCTGCCTGTAGTCTTAGAAGAGAAAAGAACCTGGATGAGCCTGCTTAAGACTAAGTAAGTGGCAGATTTGTGGGACTCATGCGTGAGAAAGGTAAACACACTGTACACAACTTTTGTTTGTGTACACAATCCCTGTCTGCCTGCCTCATCTTTCAAAGCCCCTAGCTCTCTGACGTCCCACCTTCATCTCTGATATTGACTCTTCACTCATATGATCAATGGCTATAAATATACACGCTCTGCAATGATCACAAAGAGGTTGTCACTTTATAAGAGTATCTTTTCTTCAGCTCTGTACATGCATGGACGCTGAACTCTGCCCACATGATTTTGGGACTCGCTGTTTTTTCCTATAGTGCATCGTTTAAAATAAGCCCATACAGGCTCGCTTTATAGTATAACTCTATGTGTAATTACTGGTGTGAATCAGGTCACAGGCAGTGGCGCACTTTATCTGGGGCAGAACTTCAGCCGCCACAGATGGCGGGGATGCCTCAGCTTAGGAATGCTGGAAACACAAACGCACACGCGCGCGGGCGCGCTCACTGCTATCGAAAATCTTTTAACACCCGCAATGACTTTGACAGGCGATTGTCGTCAGTGTGCGATCACGTGAGCTTATTACAAGATAACCCCGCATTGATCATAGCTGGCGTGCGCCGTCACGGCCAAGCGGGCGCGCACAGGGATGATGGCGCATACGTGCATTGCCACCACAAAACGGCATGCGTCCCAATAGAAAATCAAAACAAAAACAAAAACAAAAAAATCCTTGGAGGGTGTAGCGCAGCAGCTCAGAACATGCCAGCATCCAGTCAGCTCAGTCATGACGCCTGGTCACTGTATCTGGATGCGAAAACATAAACTTGTCTTGAACACAGTAATATTAGGCCTGCAGTAAAGACGCGTGCCATATATGGTAAAAGTTAACTCCATTAAGAAGTATTAGACTGCATTCATATTTGTGTAAGCTTCAACCAGAGTTTATTAATTAAAACAACTCGTCACAAAATGCATCAGACTGGGGAAATAATGCGTAGCCTACCTTTGAAAGGAAGAAAAAAACAGATCTCCACGTAGACCAGAAAATTTCGCACCTCCTCGTTTTCCTTGTGGCAGTGCCAATCCTAAAACGTCTTTAGCATTCCTTCTCAGGCAAATTTCCTCTCTTCTCTGGCCCTGGTAAGTCCTGCAGAGACGCAATGTTTTGACGCGCAATGATGCCCAGCAGAATTTACAGAGAATAACAAAGAGTTGCGACACAGCCAGCCGGACCGAGATAGTTCACCCCCTCAAAATAGCTCTTCGGAGTTTCCGTGCAGCTTCTCGTTCAATTCGCTTATCTGGGATTTTAAACGCACGTGCTTGTTGTGAACATATTCAGGATTTATCAGTTCAACATTTTTGGTTGTTTCCCTTTTCTTCGACTTTTTTTTAAAGGGTGCTGACAAACTAATTGCTTTTCACTCGCAAGATAAACACATAGGCTGTCAACCATAATGCCTTGATTATAGGTTGTTATTATCTTTTTTAAATAAAAACCATTGGGTCCAATGAAGTAGGCTACATGCAAAAACTCTGCCCCACACTAAACATAAACAGGTTGAAGGCGCTTCAACGCGTGAACCATCTTAAGTTGACACTCTTTGTCCAAAATAACACAGGGTTCTAATGACAAGCGTCTCAGCCAATCAGAAAGCTGACTGGGCATAGCAACACCTCGGTTATTGGCCGCGGGTAGAACTGAGTAACCAATAATGCACTAAAACAGAATACTTTTTCTGAAAGGAAACTGTGATTGTATGGCTGAAATTGCACATAACAGAAGAAGAGTAGTAGCCTGAGTAAGGGGCTTCGGTTGTTTTTATAACCAAGTGAAACATAAAAAAAAAAAGAAAAAAGAAATCTGTTGATTATTTTCAAGTGACAATATCTGTCCGGCATCCTTAACTTGACTAAAACAGGCTATTTTTAAAAAGATCAATCCAATCCACAGCGCCACCTCCTGACAATTTCCTAAATCTGCTGCTATGAAATGGTTTGTAGCTAAGGAAAAGCAGGGAAGGTTAGAGAAACCTACTTTCCTGCAACAAAACGCACACAAATGAATACTTTTAAGAATTATTGCCACTAATAATAATGAACTTTTATTTCCAAGAAAATAAAATTACATACTGAATGCTGAATTACCTTTTAACTCAAGCCACCAGGTCCCTAAAATGATTCAGTTAATGACATGATACTGTATATTCAAGCACAACCCATCATATGAGCATGCAAAAAAACAAAAAAAAAACAAAAAAAACAGTACACTCAGTACAGCACAAGTATTGTAATCAAAATATTCAAAATATTTGTCATACAATAATGGGAAAAGTCTTCCAAGGAAATATAATTTTGGATAAACATCTCTAAAAATTGGGTTAAATATTATATGTGCAAATATAACTCAGTGACAAAATTAAGTACATGAAACTCAAACACTGCTTTGAATGCAAAACACCAAACAGCTAAGAGTACATTCAACCAATTTCCAATACTACATTCATTAGAGACCCTCCGCATGTGGTCTGGTCAAGTTTGGATTTGAGAACATCAGTGATACATGTGCACACAATAACCCTGTTACACCTATCTGAATATTCAGTGGTCTTCTAGTGGCAATGCAGAAGCATGATGTGCTTGGGTTTTATTGCATCCTATGCAGCAGTGATGCAATTTATTAACACAAATCACTGCCTCTGTTCTGCTGTCAAAATACTATAATTATATCAAATATCATTTTCTATAAATATATACAATCACTATTCAACAAATTCACAACAAAGAATAGAAAGTTTCATATTCAGCCCGAAATATCTCTGACAATTAATAAAGAGTTCTTTTGGTTCAAGAAAATGTCAAATAAGGGCCTCAACAAAAAAACATAACACAACAAACAGTGGTTATTACAGTACAGCTGATAGTGAAATGTGTGTATGTTCTGTTAATTATCTGTACCTTTTTGGGGGTGTATCTGGCGTAAAAAGGTTTCTCACAACTGCAGACAAATGTATTATTATTGCATAATATGCCAAGTGACAGACTAGAGTAAAAATAAAAATGGGTACACTTGTTCAGTAAGATAGCAGCAGCTGCATCTTCTTGTGATTGTACAATTTCAACACTTTAACATTAACAAACTGGGAAAACAATACAAAACAGTCTTCACACAAGTTAACTTTTATCAAAAATATTTGAAATTATAATTTATCTATTATGAAATTAAAGACCCTCAAGATTTGCAATTACAATATTCCATCTATGACGCATGTTTTATTCCTCGCTTATCTCTTTCTTTTTTTGGATTACCTTAAAAAGATAGGCTGCTTTTAAACAGTAGTTTAATAACAAACATCTCACACAGGTCTGTGTGTGCAGATAATTAATGGATGAAGAACCTTGAGAGGCTCGTAATCTGTAGCAGGTACAAAAAAAGTCCTTTGAGACAGTCTGTGTCCATTCAAGCTGGATCTCCCTCCTCAACTATTTCATCTGGATCATTTGTTGTTGAAAGAAGTATATGTGGAACAGAGATAGCAAACCAAGGTCACTTGAGAGGAATTTTGTGATAGCTGGCAAAATTTTGAATTTGAACTACATTATACATACAAATAGTAATAAACTATGGGTGCCATTAAGCTACTTTAAATATTATCTCTTAATAATTTTATGTAGTCAAACTGTGTTAGCATTAGCCAGATTTTGACATTTTTGGTGGGATTTCTGTCAAAAATAGCCACTTATAAAAGCAAACCCACAAATAAGTAAACAAAAAATCAAGTATATATTAAAAACAACAAAACAGTCAAAAGAAATCACAAAATAGGTTAGCTTAAGATCTAAACTGGCTGTGAGCACACATGGCTATATGTCATTTACTTCTTGTTCACTTTTGTGTTGACCTGAAATCCTGTTCCTTGCACACCAAGTACATATCAGTTCCCATAAGAAACGTTTCTTTCTTTTTTTAAATAACACAGGACAAAACTGTAAATCTGTCCCAATCACTGCTTTATTCCTACATGACTCTGGAAGATATACTGTAGATTCATCTTTCACCAAAAGCTGGGTCTCAAAAGGTTGGCTGAATTAACACAGAAGAGCCCCTTTTGGAAGTAGAGATGTTTCTATTGCCAATACGCAGGCGGCAAGCGGAACCTCACAGATGTGAGGCACAATGTGCGAGACGCCTTCTGTAATGCATGCAGTAAACGTGGGTGCAAGGGGTGGGGGGGGCTTGTTTGGGCAGGTTACTCAGCTTGAAGGATAATCGCTAGAGAGGCAGTGCGAGGTAGAATTTGGCAGGTCACTGGGGCTTAGAAATGGCATTCTTGTCCATAAAGTCTTTAAGCCTGGCGGGAAAATCTGTCATAACTCCTGTGGCCCCCAAGTCGAATGCCCTCTGGAAGTCCTCCTCATCATTCAGCACCCAAATGTACACCTGAAACCAGATGCAGGACCAGGACAGTTAATGCACACATACAGTGGAGGGAGTCACACAAGAGTGCTGATGTTAAACACAGTATCACACTTCAAAGACAATTTACACATTTTAGCACCTAAGTGTTGATTTATTGTCATAGTTTGGAAAGTTTTTTGGGTCACTCTTGGAAGTCGAGACATGTCAACAGTAGTTTTTGGTGCACAACGAACGCACAAAAACAAAAGCAACACAATGATAAAGAGATGTAATAGAAATATTGGCAGGTTTTCTTTGCAAATTTTGATGTGGAAGGGGACCAATACGAAGAAGTGTTACCTGTATTCCCCTGGCAGTTAGATGATCAAAAAGAGCTTTCCTCATCAGCAAACTGCAAGACAGGAAAATATAGATTTCCAAAGGAAAACTGACTGCAAAACAGGCAAGCGAAACGTTTTCAGGAAGGTCTAGAAGTATTTGAACAGAAATTTGATTGCACCACAATGATCTAATCAGGGCTTGAAGCACAGACTTTCAACATTAACTCAAAGAGTTTAAAAATATACTGAAATAACTATTCAAGGACCACAAGAAGAAATATTGTAGAGGACTGATTTATCAAGGTTTCAATCCCAGTCACTGTGGTGGTGTACATAGACGAATTAAAAATAATTTAAACACCTTCATTGTTAAAATATTCTTAGATAAACACAAAAGAAGTATTGCATTAAAATTATAATCCTGATAAAGTTGAATGAGTGAGTTACTTACGAGTCTGCCAGCCAGATGATAAATCGTTGACTCCTTGTTATTCTGTTGGGCTCTTGCAATCTGTAAAGCACAGAAATGGTATTTGGTGTAAAGAAGCCACAATCAAGACTTTCATAACATCTTTTTTGCCAAAAGGTGGTAAGAAAGAGTTTCTATAATCAATCATCTTTCCTTTTTTATGACTGGCTACTGGAGGTGAAAATGAACACACATGTAGAGCTAAGTGTAGTGTAAATAAAGGCCAGGGTATAGAAGAATTCAGATTTTTCTTTTTGTCCTGTTAAAATCTCATAAAAGATAAAGAAAATCATTACGAACCTCAAAAAGGGCTTGGGAGTTATAATATGTAACAATATAATAATATAATTACATTACCAAATTGTTTTCAAATATAGTGTTTTTAAAAAATAAAATCACATCATCCTGGAATGAATAAATGAACGACCTTGATCCATACAATGCACTTATACATGCTCCCCTGCCAAGGGGTGTGAATTGTTCTTCCAGTGACCTAAATGAGCTCAACTTACAAGCGTGTCCTCCAAACTTAACCGTGTCACCAATAACAGAGACTAGAAGGGAATGAAGTAAACACTTAGCTAGAACGAGGCTGGTATGACTGAGGCTTCAGCTATCTTTGAAACCGCATTCAAATATAAATGATGTAAATGTCATAATCAGAGGCTGTGTGGAAGTTCATGCACGTCCCCGTTTGCTGAAATTGTAGCACAAGAGTAAAATCTCTTACCACAGCACTGTTTCGCAGATAGGCTGCATAAGGTGAACATGAACAGAGTGCAGCATGATTTACTGCTAAAATGAACTGTATAAAACAGAAAAGGTTTCCTTTGAAGTGCTGACCATCAATCATATCAATGCTTAAGTTGAACAAAACAAAAATCCTGAGCACAGACTTCCACTCAGAATAAACTCTCCAGAGTTGCACAGCACCTCTAACAGCCTTTATCAGTGTAGAATGTAGTGTATTTACATCTACAGAAAGAAACTTTGGCCTACAGGTAATGATCTGATGCGTCTGTGTGCTGATGAAAGCACAATGTGGAAGTGAAGGGCCAGAGATTTCCCCATAAGTCAACAGTTTGCAGTCAGATTTCTGTTTTATAAGTCAATGAGTTCAAATTGTAGAGTTAACATAATTTGTCTGAAGCATAAAAATAAAAAGTGCTTACAATAACTACAGTAACTATTGTAAAATATTTACATATTTTATTCATTTCTGATACCATAAAAAGTGTGCTCTCTCTTAAATAAAGCTGCCAAATTTGCTCCAGTTAATGTTTGGATAAAAATCCATTACAAGTTGTCACACTCACGATGGAAAAGACATTTTTCAACAAGCCTGAGCTTCAATTACAACAAATGTATAACTGTAAATAGACTGCATACTTATGGGTTTCAGTGGTGTACTGTATCATTACTCACTTTTTTCTCTCTGTCATGGGTCAAATGAGTGCTGAGTCATGCTGCTGCACATGACTTCACCACTGCCCCATTACATAAACTGTACAATAAGCACACTGCTGTATGCATGTGTTAATATTTGCATGTTCTTACTTGGTCATAATAGAGGGCATGGGGATCTCCAAGAACTGCTCTTTGAGCGGAACAAAGGGCAGAAGGCCTGTGTAGAAGAGGCCCAATAGCTGCAATACTCTGGGAAAGCTGAACAACACTGGAATATGAGGATTCTGCAAAAAAAAGAAAAAAAAGGGTTTCCATTAATGCAAGTTGTCAAGTCTGATGAAGGGAAAAATATCTAAACTCATAAACCATCATTTCAAAGTGATTTGGGATGATGGCTTGAAACAAAAAAGATAATCATTTATTGTAAAAATAAAATGTCATTAAAGGGATACTGTGTAACTTCTGACCCATACATCAGCCTAATATGAGTAATACTGGATGATTTCTGGGATCAATACACAGTGTTTGACTCATGTCGGCACTCTGAGGGGGCTGCCCTCTTTAGCAACCAGACATTGTAACTTTGCAGGAGCGGATCCATCTCTCATGGGAACATGTGACCTGCAGCGCTTAACTTTATGCTCCCCCTCTTCCCCTACTTTCTCCTCAAAGGTTAGTCATATCTGAACAAAGTAAGAAGGTAAAAATGGTGTCTGAGGAGGCCAGAAAGAGAAAGACTGTTTTTTTGTAATATTGTAGCATAACCTGTGCAACGTTACAGATTTAGCCCCCTTGTGGCCAAAAGTTACACTGTATCCCTTTATGAGCATTCGAAAGTACCTCTTTGTAACACTTTTTGACAATCTGATTGCTGGCATTGCCCCACACAGTCAGATGCTCTCTGTCATACTTAACCACCAGTTCAGAAACCTGCAAGGATGAAAAAAAAAATCGTGATTCATCAAAATTATCATTCCACCACCTTTCCATTGCTTTATGACGGTCAGTTGTTTAAAGGTGCAATAGAAGATGTTTCTTTTAACAATTTTGTCAATTGTAATGTAAAAGGGTTCACTGACCCATAAGGAATGATTAATTAAAATCTTTAAACATATGATTGTCATTATACATAATCTGTGACAGTAATGGGACTTAAAAAGAAAAAAAGAAGAACTGAAATTTAAGACACTATTTTTTCCATATTAAAGATCTAAAGAAATAATTGACTAGTGTGGGATTTCAAGTATGCGTATTTATTTCTACTTTCATACTCTCTTACAGGCACACAAGTCATAAATTAAATCTGAGTTGTAGTTCTTGGCAAATTAAAACAAAAAGAAAGAAAAAAATGTTTTACAGGATGGTTTAAGCCTTATAGTAGGAAAAAAAGATGAGACATGAACAGATGAGAACACAAACCTTTTTGATGAGCGTGTCATCGTTGACTTTGATGTCAATGTTGACGGGCGTGTTAGGGAAGGCATCAAAAACATCTCTGAGGAGAGGGATGTGTTTGTCTTCGCCTCCTTCACAGAAACACTCTGCACAGACAAGATGAGTTGAAGAAAACCAGCAGCTCCAAATGATTGGTTTTTACACTGTTGGTCTGGGTGTTCTCATCATTTTTACCTGCCTAACACCTCCATCTATAGTCATTCTAGTACCTGATTGGCTTAATGATAACAGCAGTAAAGAATATGTGTGCTTACCCCTCTGAAAAGTAACACCCAGTCTGCAGAGGTATGGGGGGAGCTCCTGAAAGAGCAAACAGCTGTTTTGTTCACTGATCTTGTCACCAAAGCAAGAAACCTTTGTCTAATTATAAACTGTGTCCCTCTAAGATGTTTACATTACAGAAATCTGCATTTGGCAACAATTAATCTTCTGACTCACAAAGAATGTCTGCTTGACCTAATTTAATCATCATGTGACATAATCAGGTGGCTTTGCATGCACCTCACTTGATCAAAGCACATGATCCATCATTGGTGTTACTTCATGTGCACTAGGCTGTAAAAACCACAAAACTACGTGTCGGTGTTGGCTTAATTTTACTGAAACACTCGCGGCTTCAAGTTTTTAACCAAAGTCTTTTAGACAAAAAGAGAAAATTCACAACCCTACTCTGTCACTTTAACACTGGTTTCTTTTTGCAAAAACCTGTAAATACACTCCAGAGGGCAGCTATAGCAGAGGTAATAATTTATGCGCCGTGAACGGACACTGACTGACTACATAGATGTTTATGAGCAGCAACTTACAGCGTAGACCATTTTGGAGATGTCAGCATTGATGCCACAGACCCTTTGTAAGTTGGCATCATGTGAAACCACAACCTGTTCATCCTTTGTCAGGTGGCAGTCCAGCTCCAGCATGTCTGTGCCGAGCTCAACAGCGCTGCGAAAACAGACACACAGCGCACATACTGTTCTTAATCCACATTGACTTTTATTTATTCGGTCTCAAACCTGCGGTGTCTGAGCTCAAGCATGAAGTTCCCGACAGCCAACAGATAATTTATTGAGTAAAAACAAGGCTGTTCACTCCCTGATTCAATTACAAACGTGATTATAAATGTTTTAATGTTTTGTTTTTGCATAAGACAAACAGAAGTACGTCATATGAGACTTTGACCACATACTCAGATGAGAGCAAAAAAAACAAACAAATATGTCAGCTCAGATGACACAGCATGACCATAATCACAAGTGAAGGTGTATTCCAAATTTCAAGAGTTTTCTACTTACTGTTTGAAAGCTGCCATGGTGTTTTCCAGGTTTTCTCCTGCTCCTGCAAAATGAGACGCACACAATAAGAACAGTAGTTTTCCTTTTCCCTGCTCACAACGTAAAAGGCGAAACAGGGATGACTTATCGACCTTGTTGTTTGAGGATTCTAATTTTGTGTGTATGTCTTGTCAGGTCTATGATGTACATGAATGTACATTATATAATTTATTATGTTTCTGTGAAAACACTACAACACAAATACAAGTCTACAGATTACAATTCAGCGTAGTACATATGCAGCAAAATATGTGTTCTCACAGAACTTAATATAGTCTAAAATATCAATCTAATACAAAGAAAATTACATTGGGATCAACTGCAATAAAAAAATACAAAACCTATGAGACCATATAAAAATTTCATTCAGAAGGAGGACCAGCACTGAATTACCTCCACGATGGGAAATGTGTTTGCTGTGAAATGCCTCTCGCTTCTTCCGATGCAAAAGAGTTGGACATTTTAGCAGCAGAGCGGAGGTGAGCACGTAGCCCGTTACCGTTGACAGGACATACACGGCAGCACACATCTCCTATCAGTCTGCTGCAAAACAAACAGTATGCAGTTAACATTAACATAACAAGTTCACTGTAAATATTCATATCCACCCAGGAAAATGTTAAGATGAATGATTAAAGGATAACTTTGTTAGCAGTGACATCAGTGAGAAATTTCCAAATAGTTTTAACATTGTACAAAATATTTCAAAAGGGTTGAAGCAGCAATTAAACACAAAAACGTAAAGCACTGACTGAATATGACATCTATGCAGTTGTGAGGTTGGTTGTGACAGAGTTCATCTCTGACACAACTTCATGATCAGTTAAATTGTGTATAAACACAGCAATGTTCCGTACGTCAATCTTTGTGTTTAATAAACTGACTAATTTTCCTGCCAAAATTACTACAAGACTGTTTCATCTCTCTGTAAAAGCACTCCAGTATGAGAGATTATTTACTTTATATTTATCTGAAAGTCACATCAACATTTTTCTATAAATATTTTACTATTTGATCAAATCATGAAGTATTTTTTTCAATTTTAAAAACTAATTGACAGATTTTTTTTTCCCAAGATTGTGCTGCTCTGCTAAAAAATGTTTACAATACATTATCAATAATTAACAGAATTATGTGTGAGTCTTACTTAGTTTTCCTACTTTACAATTATTTGGCATAGTTTACCTGTACGAAAAGAACCCTCGTAAATAAAAGTCAGAGACGCTAAAAATACATTACAAATACATACACAATACACAAATGCAAAACCGATGATAATAAAAAATAAATTTATATATTACAATAATGTCATTGTGGTTAAACCGTCTCTTGGTTTTTCCTGCCCAGTGGAAACTTTAAGGTCTTCTAAACAGATAAAACGACATTGACAACAACTCTTATCTGCACACATTTACTGCAACCGTTATTAATAAAGATGCCCAACAGGCTACACTTGGCTAATGTTAGCTGAGTCGTGGTCGCAGTAAAATTCTTACCTTTGTCATCAATCTTTTTCGGTGTCCTCTAGGTTTTGTGTCTATGGACTGCGTTACTAATGTCCTCGAATCTCTACAGCGTAAGACTCTTTATGGCGATAAAGTAATGAACTAGCCTCTGGGTGACAGACCCCGCGAGCTCTGCACCAGCACACAGCTGTAAAAACAGCGAGAGCAGCACCGCGCATGCGCACATCTCTGCCGCCACCATCGGAATGAAATAGTACTTCCGCCAGGAAACTTCATACGGCGGAAAGGCATGGATGTATTATGTTATACATCCATGCGGAAAGGCGGTACAGCCTGTATAAAAATGTTTTTAGGTTGATTGTTCTTAATGTATTAAACAGGCTGAAACGTGATGAATAAAAGGACGATTTGATATTTAAGAAATTAGAAAATAAACTACATTTAGCGCCTAAAGCCCAGGCTGCCTTCATTAATTAAAGGCTATGCAAGCGTGTATGCTTAACTTCATTATCAATCCATGTTTAATCAATATTTTTATTTAAAGGTCAAGGTTTTCCCAAAGACCTTGATTGTCAAATTAATAATACAGATATATCCTTCCATTAAGGGATAATTCCTATATGCATTTGTTTCCACAGTGTTCCTGATGTGCAACTATTTATTGAGGACTAAAAAACAGTTAAGGTTTAAATATGCACAAAAGGAGTTTTATTCCCATAAATCCCTGGCTATTTTCTGTATTTACACTTATATTTGATACTTTTTATACTTCATATGCAGGCTTTTGGGTGTCTTTTAAGATTTCCAAATCTGTGTACACTTGTACATTGTACATTGGAATAGGCATGGACATACATGTGTACTGTATATATTTTCCACAAAATACTTATTGAGGGTAAATGACAATAGCTCCATCTAGCTACCAGTGTGTAGCATAGCATAGTGTTGCCCACTATTTCCTTATATGTTATGTAAGTAACAATAACCACAATTACTTTCTTTTCTGTGAGCGATAACAGCAGTCAAAGTTCAGTATAGGTAATAAACGTTTGCCATAGACTGTTGTTTCAGATAGAAGATTCACTCTGGGGATACTTAAGCATAGCTTTTCGAGTCATTTCATAGGGAATAAACAATTAATAGGTGTCAATATTTTTTGAAGTGGGTCTGGGTTTGAAGTGAAACAATCACAAAATGTCTCATGGTTCAACAGAAATTCTGGAGGAGTGGAAATGCTTGGAAGAAGAGTATCAAAAGCTGCAGGTAAGAACTTATCGTTGTGATCAGCTAAGAGGTTGTCCACATGGATTATTTTTAGCTTGTCATGCAGTATTTAGAATTTCTTTTTTGAGTATCATAGTTGTACAATTATAGTTGTACAGTCCACCAATGATCCCTTCTGTAAACCTCCTACACAGTAGCAATGCTTATTTTCTTGTTTCATACAACATATTTATATATTTTTTTAAAACAAAATCTTCCCTGTACTGAGTATGTAACTCTGTTTTATAACTCTGTATTCTCACTGTCCTTTAGGACACACACAAAATGTATTTACAGAAACTTGACGAAGTCACCAAACTACAGAACAAATGTTCTTCATCTATTTCCCATCAGAGGAAAAGACAGAAAGACATGTCACACCTGGTAAAAAAGTAAGTGTCTCCTCACAGCAATGAAGGCTAATGGACACAGATTTACAATTACGTGTCAGCGTATCAGATAAATTTAGTAAGCTACATACGAACAAAAAAAAGGTAGAAGAAGAAATCTGAACTGATGTTAACCAAATGGACCCGTCTTGGCTAAAAAAAAAAAAATCAAAAAGTGATGCAAAAAAAAATAAAAAAGCTTTTATGTGTTTTAACAGGTTCAGGAAAGAATCATCAGAAGAAGATGTGAAGATGCTGGATGGAATAAAAGAGAAAATGAAAACACAACAAAATGTTTTCTCTGAAATGGAAGCTTTCCTTCCCAAGAAAAATGGGTGATGGTTTGGTTTTTAATTCATCAACACACCTTACACACAATCTCATAACCTCATTAATTGCCACCTCAAAAGACAGTAACAGTTATAATTTGTGATTGTGTTCGCAGGTTATACCTCAGTCTGGTTCTTGGTAATATGAATGTCACTCTTCTCACCAAGCAGGCAAAGTAAGCAGTGCTCTTTAAAGTAGAGACACCGGATATGAATTTCTTTCATTTTCCTGTGTGCCGTTATTTAACATTTAACCATTTACAGCTTCTGATTTTCCTCTGTACTGTTCCATTTTATTAAATGTGCATTACACAACTCTGAAAATGTTTTTCAGGTTTGCCTACAAAGATGAGTATGAGAAGTTCAAGCTGTACCTCACAGTCATCATGCTGCTGTTCTCCTTCATTTGCTGCTTCTTTCTGAACTACAGGTACAGTGAACTTCATACGCAGCATATAATGGTGCAACAATTTATCTAAGCTGCTGTTTTTGTATAACAAAGTTTGATTTTGTGGCTTTAGATTTCTTGACGCCATCCTCAACTTTCTCCTGGTGTGGTACTATTGTACATTAACCATCAGGGAAAGTATCCTCATCACAAATGGCTCCAGGTTGGCACCGCTCATGGACTTCCTGCTAATTTATTTGTACTTAAATGATCAAACTTTTTATTTGTTTCTCATCTGCCTGTGCAAAAATTGTTCATGCAATAAAATGTGTTTGGAATTAGAATCAAAGGATGGTGGGTTTTTCACCACTACATCTCTGCTTTTCTGTCCGGTGTGATGCTGACATGGTATGAGATGAAAACATCAAGTAAAATTGTAATACCACAATTTTCAAGTCTAAACGAATAAATTGAAATGTTATTTTTACAATTTAAGGCCAGATGGGAAGTTGTACAAGATATTCAGGAACCAATTTTTGGCCTACTGCTTGTATCAAAGTAAGTGTATAAAAAAAGCATTCATGGTTCAAAATATTTCCATAACTTGATGATAAATAGTGTCATGCGAAACCCACAGGTTTCGTGCAGTGTCTGCAGTGCTATTATCAGAGCGGATGTCTGTACAGACTACGAACTCTCGGACAAAGACATAACTTGGATCTGACTGTAGGTGAGAAACAGTGAAACACGCCAAGGACACAGAATACAGATTAGCTCAGCCACAAATGTGCTGCAGAATGTTGCAGCCATCAGGCCTGTCTGGGTTTGTCCATCATTACTTCTTTAAAAACCATAGACTGTAAAGTTAAAAACACACAAAAAGTTTCTCCTTTTAAATTCTTATGGCTTGCTTTTTTAGAGGGATTCCAGTCTTGGATGTGGAAAGGGCTGACATTTCTCTTGCCCTTCCTGTTTTTTGGCCATGTAAGTACAATCTGTGACTAAGAATTTATGCTAACTGCTAACTTTGCATTACAGTAAAGAAATAACGCTGTGTCATGGTTCAGATTGCGTAAAGATTGGCTTTGAAAAAAATAAAACAAGCCAAAGAAAAGAAAAAACGGTGATGTAATTCTAGGTTCAGAATTATTCGGAGAATGTTTGGATAGTTTTGACAGTTTTGAGCTTTTTGGGATGTCGAGTTTAGCGTGTCTCCACATCTCTCTCTGTTTAAATCAAACAAACTCCCCCAGACTCTTGTTTTGTCTTGCAGTTCTGGCAGCTCTTCAATGCCCTTTCTCTATTCAGAATGGCTCAGCTCCCAGATTGCAAAGAATGGCAGGTCAGTGCTCTCAGTAACCAGATTTTGCTGTCACTCTCTATCTGCTTTAATACAAATTCACCCTTCGTTTGATCATCATTTATGCTTCATAAACAGCATTTTTAAAATAAACGGGTAGGTTATTTGTGTGAAAGGACAGAGCGTGTTCACGTTTTATCAAGGATATTTTAAAAAAGTTAAATTAAAAAGCAATGTTCATAATTTTTTTATCAAATCTTGAGTACTTGATTACCACATGACCCATTCCTTGTAAGAAAAAAAGTGATGTTTGAGCTCTTGTATTCTCTTTTTGCTTGCTCATGTATTTTTCTCTCTTCACTGTAATTCCAGGTCATGATGTGTGGTGTGACCTTCCTTGTTCTGTTTTTGGGAAATTTCTCCACAACTGTTGCAGTTGTTCGTCAGAAGCTCAAGACCAGGAATCAGAAACCAAAGAGTCTGTGATTCATCAGGATAATTATATCAGTGAATATACAGTACATGTTCTTTAAATGAATGCTTATATTGAATGCGCTATATTGCTGATGCTAGCCTGTTTCCATTACTACAAACATGGATGCATATGTAAATTTCTTCTTTAAGTTTAGCTTTGATCTACATCATCTATGTTTTTATGGGTATTTAACAGGGAACCCTGCCAGTATACAAAAAAGACAAACAATAAATCACCCTCTAATAAAGTGTTTCATTTTACAGAGACATAATTTCACTTAATGTTTTTTTCTTCTTTGTGCATGTGTCAGCTTTGTGTGCACAGATGTGATTGAGTAGTTTTATTTGTCTAGGTTCTGCCGCATCATTCACCAAATACTAGTTGGGATTCTCAAGGTCTACCCTAACCCTGAACTGCATATAGCTAAGGATGGATGGATGGATAGATGGATGGATGGATGGATGGATGGATGGATGGATGGATGGATGGATGGATGGATGGATGGATGGATGGATGGATGGATGGATGGATGGATGAACTTCTAAGTTTCTGTAAAATGCACTGTATATTTGCATGTTCTGGCCATGAGTATTGATCGGCTATGTCCAAGGTCATTCCACAAGGATCACTGTCTCCTGCAGACACCGGAATTAGATTAATGGGTGACCATGCTTGGACAGAACTTGACCACAACCTGTTGAAGACAGCCATTTCATTTCAATCAGTTGGATCAGGGTGACGTCTAAAACCATCAACAGGGCTCTCAAGCCCCAGGTATAGATAAAATGATATGATATATCACATGATAATTACATGTGAATAGGAAATTTAATAAAAAATTCCTAGGGATAACTTTAAAGTCATACCATCACAAGTCTAGATTTTGAAGGTTTTTGTTGTTCACATCTTTGTCCTCGATGCTGCTGAACGGGCAAGCAGAAAACCTCACAGGTCGTTGGGTTTATCAATCACGTGTCCTTGGCATTTAGAGGATAAACTCTGTTTAACTTGAGGAAGACACGTTTGATTAAATTGCTTTTCGGTCTGTCCTGCCCGTTGCATTACATAACCATGACCCTTCGCCTGTTGCACCTTGACAGTTGTTTATAACGCAGGTTACATGTACACAGACAACGTGGACTGGTCCAAATCACTAAAAAACGCCACACATTGGAAAGAAGGATGAGCCATTTGAAAAAAGCTTTGAGCAACATTATTACAACATACTGAAAAATCTGAAACTTTTCAGGAACTGAAAACATGACAATGCTATTTTTCCCTCTCGGAACTGAAAGCGTCCTCCCCCGCAAGTGGGATGGATTTGGTTCGATCCTACATGGCGTAAAGTTTCCTTCCGCAATGAGCGCAGTCTGAGCCTGCTACAAAGAGGAGACACAAAGGTACGTTTTACTTTAAACACACATTTTAACTATATTTAATTAGCTGTTACCTGTGACAGTATGCATAGCAGCTATAATAGAGTCAAACCGACGATAAAAACTCAAAACAGGGACGTGACTTCAAGCTTTTTAAGACGATGTATTAGCTTTACGCAAGTGATGATTCTGTGTTACGCAAACTGGAGTTATCCTGTTAATTTTTTTTTTCCTGCCAGACGTTCAAGTGTAATTTAATTGGCATTATACAAGTCGTACTCTCGATAGCACTATTATGTTTTCGGATTTATTATTCTTTTTTCTAGTACAATGCTTTTAAACCATGTTTTCATGCTCCAGGACTTAGACGTATCCCACGCTACCGGGCTTTTTCGTTTTACAGAGAAGGCTACATTGTTTACAGTGGGAAATTACGCTTCATGAAGTTAAATAATGTCACGTATAGATTGTGATGTTTAAATTTGGGCTTCATACACGCTGCACAAAATTAATTGCTCCCGGTATCTTTGATAACACAGTTTCCCCGTGGCGATAACGTTTTTCAAATTCTAAATTGGACAGTCTGGACGACCTCCAGTAAACCCCAGTTTTCTGCCAGTGAATGACTGTGACAATCGCTGTTTAAGCCCCTTTCATTTGCTGTAGCTAGTGACTAACCAAACTCCATCTCATGATCGTGAATGCACGTGTTGGCGTTTGACAGATATGTATTGTGTCATAGTGAGTTGCTTTCTCCGCTGTGACGAAGGTGTTTGAAGCAGGTTGGTCTAACTTTGGTCATAGTCGGACCTGGAAGAAGATTAAGCAATATCCAACTTGCATCATTAGAAGCTACATTTTTTTTATTTTAGTTCATCTTTAATTATTGTTTTACCCAGGTATTGGTCATCATCGCAATTACAAGTGTTATTTGAGGCATGGGTTTGCTAAACTGCTAATTGGTCCTGCTGGGAGATCCACAAGCCAAGTATTTTGTAGAGATGTTTCCTGTTAACACTTCTTCTGTAGAGTTATCAGGAGACTGTTGCCTCCTTTGGGTTCATCTCAGTGTGAAATGAAGACAGAATTACCTCAAACTGCATCTGTTTTTCATGACAGTGTTCTTTTTCAAGATCATGTCGTTTTGTCACATGTCAAACAACCCTTGTACTGATACAGTATGCTAATGACAACCTATTATTGGCTGATAAACTGGGTTGGGCTGTAGTACCTAATAAGACAGTATCCATCAGACAGCATTGCACGACTTGAAATCAGAGTGACTTATGCTCCTACTGGAAATGCTACCAGGCTCATAGGAATAAGAAAGCCTTCAGTAGTCGCCTTAGTAGGGAAGTTGCATTATTGCAGTGGTATAGGTACAGTAAGCAGTAGCAAACAGGTGATATTAAACAAGAACACAAAAGAAAGTAACAGAGAGAACAGAAGTTAAATACACTACATGAAATGGGTCCATTATACAGACTGACAGACTCACATCATTATGTGCCAGTGAATCAGCAGTCTAGTGTTGTACAAACCAACACTTCATTGAATGGGTTGTTTTGAGTTGCTGTGTCAAATTGTCTAGTTGTGATCAAGCCAAGTTAAGGTATTAGGGAAAACCGGAATTCTTTGTTGTCACGTCCTCCATCTGAATTGAAACCTGAGTGTTCAGAACACCATGTTCTCTCGTGCTCTTGTGAAAAGAAGTGATGTTGTTGATGCACGACAAAAAATCCTCATGCATCAAAAGCAGTGGGTAACAATGTCATATTATGTTGAGCCTAACTTAAAGCCAATTGTCCAGTAATGAGTGTGCAAAAGCCATGGTTGCGACATTGCATGAAATATACTGCAGTGAAGACATATGTAAACAATCATGTTCTGTGCAGTAATTTAACAATTCTTTGTCAGAGTCCTTATTTTTAGAAGTAATGTGAAACTGCAATAAATTTTTTAAAAAGCTGAATTTTTTCATAGGCGCTCACAGGGATTATTTGATAAAACAAATTGTGGCACAAATGTTCTACCCCGAAGAGCTGAACGTATATTTATTCATTTTCACAAACAATTTGACCTGTTGAAAGGTGAGAGATCATATAACCTCAGAGAGGAGTTAAATGGTTTTTGTCTAATTATACCTTCTAATTCATATTTGTTTTATATGCTTTAAGGGGCAAAGAGTTATTTCGATTTTAACATTTCTTTTTTTTTGCCTTCCCCATTTCAGAGCAGCGTGTCAACATGGCAGATATGGACCCTGACACCACCACCCACACCGAGGCCATGGTGGATGAAGAGGAGCCTCTTTTCAGCAACTTGGACCTCTTCCTCTTCTCCCTTATCATTGGCCTCGCCATATATTGGTTCATGTCCCGCAAAAAGCCGGAGCCCATCCCTGAGTTTAGGAAGCTTGACGCACCGTGAGTGTCAAATGGGTTTGACTGCATGTTAACCAATTATTTCTGTCTGATATAATGATCCGGTATGTATATATATGTATATATGTGTGTGTGTGTGTGTGTGTATATGTGCTGCACTTGCATGTCTAAGCATTCATTCAAGCTGATCATTAAGCCTATAATGCCTAATGTAAAACATTAGACTATTCACACTTGACTGCAGCAGACAGACACACACAAATTGTGTTTTGTTGTAAAATCCTGCTCTCTTAAGCAGACGATGCAAGACACAGGGTGCTATTTCGTAAAACTATACATGTAGTTTCCTCCTCACATTTTGCATGCTTTTACAAGGCACTTCAAGAAATTTAAGTTTTCACACATCATGATTATATGATTTGAACATTTAAGGCTTCTGTAAGCTATATTTTTTTGTATCTCGTTTGCACTGCTTTGTTTTTCCAGGAGTAAGTTGTGGGCTTAAATTTTTATTAATTAATAGATTTATACACCAACCATATGTTACCCAAAAATTAGAAAGTCATTTTACTTATAATATAATAAAACCCCTAAATCAGTTATTCTACATATTTCTAATTTGGTGACTTGCACAAAAAAAGGCAAAATCAAAATACTTTTTTTGTTGGACTGCCTCAGTTTTAATCAAAATATTACTATTAGGGTATGGTTTTAGTTTTAGGGCTTCACAGGTGCTGTAAATCTGCAAATACTGCATATTTTTATTGGTATAGCGTATCAAATAAACATACATGGTTTTGTTTCTTTTGGTTTTATAGCTGTGGAGCTGCAAAAATGTTTGATTTTTTTTATGTTTGTTTTTTATTTTTTGCTGACGGAGTAAAAAAGGGTCAGGGTTGTGGTAGTCAGGGTGGATTTACTTTATAATGTTTATTAGCTGGAACTTTCACTAGCTGAGAACTTTATTGGTATTTTTGTTTAAGCCTGAAAAAATTAGAGAGATAAATTTAGTTGTCTGATTATTTTCATTAACACAAGTGCACTACCTGCAACTCTTCTATTTTATGTATATTGTCAATTAAAATTTGTTTTTTTAATTAGGTTGTAAAGCTTGGTTTCATCAGCATTATAATTGTAAACTACACTCTGTGTATATACCGTTTGATGTCCTTATACAAGCATGTTAATGGTAAAAAAAAAAGGGGGGGGGGTCAAGGACAGAGCTTTTGGGGACACCAGAGCCCAGAGGGACTGCTGAAGCTGGGGGACAGGGTATAGTCTGTTTGACAGTGTAATATAAATTGAATGCCTTTATCTCTTAGACCACTTCCCAATGCAATGTGAAGGACGTGCACGTCACGGACACTCTAGGAAGTTTTCACTGTAAAGCCCTTGAAGCAAGTGTGTGAGAGTGCACAGCTTGATGCTTGAGTAAATGTTTCACTAGGAGCGACCTTTGTGTTTTTTCAAAGCCTCTGCCTTTATTCAGTCCTAACTGTAGCAAACTCAGCTGATTCCCTCTCTGGCTTTCTTTTTCTCTGTTGTCCAAGCATACAAGTGCTCCCTTCCTCCCCTTGTTACCTTCCCTCGTCATTTAGTGGTAAAGCGCTAGAAGCTTGGCTTGACTACTGTGGACTCCTTTAATTGGCCACATTTCTAGTATTTTCCTGACCACAACATTGCCTGAGCCCCCCCCCTCTTTTTTTTTCCCCTTACAAAAAACGAAGCCTGCCACAGCTACACGGCTTGTACGCCTGTAAAAAGTGGACGCAGGCTTAGCGAGGGGCATCCAGACCAGTTGTTCAAAGACGAGACTTTGCCCAGGGGGGAGGAAAAGCCCGCTGGAGAATATGTTTTGCATTTTAGAAGAGTGTCTGGGTGGAAGGGATGCAGGAAGGCAGCATCGAGCGATGCCCACCCCTTAAAGGGACAGTAATTACCTAACTTATGAAGGGGGCGTAGTGTTTCCTGTTTTTTTGTCCCCGAACCCATTTTGAAAGTTCTCTAGAAAACGAGCCAAGTTCCTTTTTGTGAGCCTGTTCCCTAGGTGGAAAGTTGAGACGAACGACAAGTGTGCCTTTCTTTTGCTCAGAGTTACTTTTTATCTGTTCTTATTTCCCCTCTCTGTTTTTCTTTTTGTGTGTGCGTCAGGGCTGCGCAGCTCCGCCATTGGGCTATGTCACAAATGCAATCCTTTTATGATAAATGAGGTTGCCATAGAAATGACATTCCCCTCTCTCCTCCAGTGAGGTGGGGGCAGGGGATAATTTGGCGAAAAAAAAGGAAAAACTACCATTCAGAGTTCTTCCCCCCTTCTTAGTGGTCCACCGAGGAGTTGCTCTGATACCAAGCCAAATTCTCAGAATGGATCTTGTACACTTTTTCCTTCCTAACACCTTTCAGGCTGGAGAGGAAAGGGGGTGGGGATGAGGAGGAAGGCATTTCCAGCTCATGATCATTTCAGCGTGTGTTGCAAATAGTGGGTCTGCAGCTTGGCTACATTTTATGGGAAAGTCAGTTTCCCACCATTGTGTTCTCCACGGTTGCCAGACACTGACAGGGCTGCAGGCTGCCGTGCTCTGTGTCAGACGCGGCTGGTTTCAGAGTTCAGACCGTTTTGTTGAAGCCTTTTGAAGCGACGAGTATCTATCTGTCTGTCTCGATTGGTATTACTTTTCCATCCTATGGTTGCTGAGAGCTGATTTTGATTTTTTGCGCTTCCGGCTTGGCCTCGCCAGCATTGCAAGTGGAAGCAGTGAGCTACAGGGCTGCATGTCATGGGCTGCGTCTTTTCCCTGCCAGAAAACGGGAGAGATGCTCCTGAGAGGTCAGTGAAGAGTTTTGATTTCCTCATTTAAAGCATTATGTAACGTTTTTAGCTGAAGCTTGCATGTTGCTGTGATGTGACTCTTCCGTTTAGTTTTAATCCGACAGGTCTTACTCTTGAAATTTTTTTTTTGACGTTTTAGTTACTTTTATGTAAGTATAGAATTGGGTCATTATTCCTACATTAACACGAGACAGAAGGCATGTTTCTACACTTGCAATATCATGGCATAGAAAAAGGCATGTGATGTTCCCAGGAGGTTATGTAAGAGATGGAGATAAAATCTGTTTGACCGCTAATGCAGTCTAACAATGTAAAAATGAAGGCATCTGTTTTTCTTCTTCATTTTCTGGATCTGTGCACGTTTTCCAGTTTTAATTGTGATCATTAAAAACTTGCGGTGTAATTGCAGCACCATAAAGTCGCTTCCATGCCTGAAGCCACTGATGCTAAAGATGAGGCAGTTAAACAACAGCAGAGCACATTTATGCCTTAACTTGACCTGTTCACACATGTAGTTGGCTTGTGGCTATGGCAAATAAATTTTCACTCCTACTCAGAACAAGCGGGAGACATGATATATATATATTTTTTTCTTCTTTTTTTCTCATGACATGATATAAAAATACACAAGGAAAGGAAACCAGTGATTTGTTTAAATACACAGAGGATAACGACCGTGGTAACAATCGATGCCACATATGCGTTCAACATGCCCACAGTATTGATTAACTTGTGGAAAACTGTGTACTTGCTGGGAGAAAAAATTCATGAAGCTGGAACTGCAGCAAAGCTTATTTACACCCTTTAAATTCTCTTACGAATCGACTTATCTTTTCACATGTCAGCTTATTTGGTCATTTTATTGATTCAGTGGCAGGGTGACTATAATTTACATGTAACCCCATCCTTTTACAAAGGCAGGTTTTTCTTTTGTAGATTGTATAAGGAAACTCACGTTTGGTTTATAACTTAAAAATAACATCTGAGCATCATGGCACATGAGGCTATAGCATCTGGAAGAAGGTGAAGCTCACCATTTGGTGTTGGCAAAGCAACAAGTTTATCTACTACTACTAATACTATTCTTAATAATTCCATTATTATTATTGTGTTATCATTGGTATTAGTGAGTAATATTTGTAATATATAATATTACATAATGTGACATAGTATATATAATATAACATAATATTAGTATTATATAGTTATAACTTTGTATAGGGTTCAATTGTTGTGCAGCAAATGGATTGGATTAAATAAGGATTGACCTCTTCGCACTCATTTTGAACAAACACTTTTTCTCTTTTTTTATCTTCATCTAATCTCTCTCCTTTTGTTCAGTTTGTTTTTAATTTTCTTATGTTCAATAAACTTAACTTACTTGATTAAAAAAATGTAATGGACAACATCCTTTCAGTCTGTGCGAATGATGCAGTTCAGGCACAAAAAACAGAAAACGCAGTACAACCACAGTAAGAGATGAAGTTTGGATCTGTTAAAATAACACTTTGTCCTAAGTTAGATTCTGACATACAACATGAAAAAATGTTTCATGTTGTAATCAGTTTGGTAATTAGGTAATCAGGAGAGTAATTAGTTTTACTCTCTGCTGCTAATTCATATATTAGCTGTTTAAAATAAGTCAATTTAGCATGTTTATTAAAAGAAAACACAATGAAATCCTGTTGGCACCCTTTTTAAAATGGAATGTAATATAATTACTTTTTATATCATCTTTAGCTTAATCTACTCTTTTTTTGCATCCATTAAAACACTAATATTGAACTTAAATAGCCTGGCTGTTGTTTAGATGGGTACAAATAAACCTTCCTCATTGAGCAACTTCAGGACAAACGAGCTAAGCTGATAAGAGCTCAGACAGGTTCTTCATTATCTGTCATGGTTGTTGGGCATTTTGATCAGAAATAAGTGCAATTTCTTTAAACGACATTTGTCAGTTTTTGTAGCATGCACTGTATCAATTATGTGTCCTGTCTTTGCACACTGATTAAGTCTTACTTTGGGTTACCAGAGGTTGTAATTACACTACGATGGAGTTTGAGGAAGAGATAAAATGGACTCTGCTCTGTCATGCTGCTTCCACTTCAGGTCAAATCCTGCATTTTGACGCAATATTACTGAGCTTTAGTTTCTTGCCATTTGTATTATAAAATTAAGAAAATTCATACATTTAGACCTCATAGTTATGTATAGTGTGTAGACAGACATGCAGGTGTGTGCGGAGAGCTTTGATGTTCAATGAAGCGGCCTTGCCTTTTATTTGGTGCAGTAATACATTTGTGTCCCTTTCTACAAATGTGTTGATGTGGGGTGTTTTGACCTGTCTGACTTCATTAAATATTTCTTAAGTAAACCTGAATTTAGGTGTTTAATTTCCATAAAACCCTTCCTCCTCTTTGATAATGAAATCTTATCTGAAACAGGACTAAGTGACTTCTTTGTGTAGCTGTGTTACTGCATCTACCACTCTCTTACCTTTTCATCCTAAATGCACAGTAAATCTTTTTTTTTTAATTGACTCTGAGGACATGCAGTTGTTCATTATCCCAGACCAGAACATGTTTTGACATTGAAACAAAACCTCTTATCTAGAGTCAACACGCAGGTCAAGAACTTGCTCATGCACGTGAGAGCACATGTCTAAAGCGGGCTGTCAATTTGATCGCTAAATAAAAGAGGAAATGTCATTTTTTTAAAACTATGTTAGTATGGTTGAAATAATGTCTGGTGGTATTTGTTAGACAGAAATCTCAAATATACCCCTATGTTTGCTCTGAAAATAAAATATATATATAAATGTTTGTTCGAAATGATTCGACCTTGCCTTTTTAGTCCAATCACTTCCATCTATCTACGATACGCTGCAATTTATGCAAGTTTGAACAGAGGTGCCAGACTCTCCTTACTGATCAAAAATCTAATTTTTAACTATTTTATTTATTTTTGTCTCTTCTTAGAGCACCCAGCACACGAGAGACAAGTTTCATTGAGAAAATGAAGAAAACTGTAAGTGGTCTCCTTTTCTCCAGCTGGAAATGAGAACAGAACAGTTTATGTGAAGTATTAGTTATTTACACTACCAATGTAAGGTGTATGGCTATTATTACTATATATTACTCATGCGCTCTAGTTTTCAAATGGAAAATGTCATATGTGAGAGGAAATGTATGAGAAGATGAGAAGTTATAGCGGTATCGAATGTTTCCATTGCACAGTCCTCCTGTTTTATGATAACTGTGAAGCAGGTTTCAGACGGAACAGGTCAGCTGTAAATGATGATTGTGACAGAAATGCACAGTTTGAATGTTTTTTGTGGATTTGTGGACAGGGGAAGAACATCATTGTGTTCTACGGCTCTCAGACGGGTACAGCAGAGGAATTTGCTAACAGACTTTCCAAAGACGCTCAGCGCTACGGCATGAAAGGAATGGCTGCTGATCCAGAGGAGTATAATATGGTAATTTCTTAGCGGAGCAGTTCACAAACCACAGAATTAAAATGAGCAAAGGCAGTTGTAATGCTTGCTCATTGTCCTGCTGATGGTACTACATGGTCCTGTTGTATGTATTTGCTGTCACTTTACCCAAATCTATGATAAACACTGATTTTAGTTTGGTCTCGTTTTCTAGCAGCTGCAGGGAAAACAAACTAAAACTGGAAGTTCATTAGCGCTCTCTGTCTCTTATTTTTCTCCTCTTGTCTAGGGGGAACTGTCCCGTCTGTCTGAGATCACAAACTCCCTCGCCATATTTTGCATGGCCACTTACGGTGAAGGAGATCCAACAGATAACGCTCAGGATTTCTACGACTGGCTGCAGGAGAATGACGACGAAGATCTCTCTGGGCTCAACTACACTGTGAGACTTTATGCTCAAGTTTTTCTGTGTTCTTCATTCAGTGTAAGAATTACTAAGAACCGACCCTAGATCCGGTTGCAAAGGTTTAGGTGCACAGTACAGTTCTGTGCATGCACATCCGTGGCTACACTTTTCCCTAAACACAAAGTTCTTTGTGCACATGTTTACGTTGAAGCTTTGTTGGATGTGCAGCTGCAGCTATTCTTCCTCAATCACCTACACAAATTCCTGCCACAGCAGTGATCCCAAAAAAAGTCTTTACACACCTTTAATCAAGAAAGAAAAAAACACCTGATGTAATCTGTTATTTGATGTGTGGCAATTATTTTTTATCATTTTAGCAGTGAGCCAAATCGTGTCAGCTCAATTCACCTAACAGGCGTTATATATTCAGGTGCTGCATATTTTTCCCCCGTCTTGTGTGTAAATATGATAAATGAGCCGTGTATGTCTACATTCATATTTTATTTTTCCAGGTGTGCTGCCTCATAGCTTGTTTATCTTCTGAATCGCACCACCAGTTTGCATGCTTCTCACACTGACATGCAGCAGCGGGCTTGACCAGCATGATCTGAATTAGGCTTTGTTTGTCACCCTCACATTGTTGGGAAGCAGCTTCACTGACCTCATTCAAATTCACATGATTATAGGAAGTCTGGTTAAAAACTCAGACCACATGGAATTCTTCCCACTGCATTTTTTTCTGTGTGAGCAGAAATCTTGCACAGAAATACTAATAGATGATGCCTGCTATCCTGAACAGGATAAGGCGGTTATATGACAAGGATGGAAAGATGTTTTCCAGCATAACAGTTTATTTAACCAAGGCCATATACTACATGCTTTTTTTTAAAAAATGTGTGGCTTTGTCTGTCTCCAGGTATTTGCTTTGGGAAATAAGACGTATGAGCACTACAACGCAATGGGAAAGTATGTGGACAAAAGGCTGGAAGAGCTGGGTGCCAAGCGAATCTTTGATCTTGGAATGGGAGATGATGATGGCAAGTAGGTAACCTGCTAATGCTGTGACCCTAAAAAGACAAGTTAAAATGATTTATATTTTCTCAGATGTTGCACAAATTTTATATTGTGGACCACAAATACTGATATAGGGATACAGAAGATGACTGAAACCTGGGTTGTATTTCGTTCAAAGGACATGTTAAAATCAAATAACCTAAAACTTCTTAAAATATCTATTATTTTGCTTTTTTAAGGTGGTTTGTCCCTCTTTTTTTCAAGAGGGAAAGTTATTTGTGTAAGGGAAGATGGAAATGTGTAACACAAATTAGTTGTGACGTAGCAAACATGTTACTAATGTGACTGCACGCATGGATGATCAGCTGTGTTTGCTTATAAATATTAAAGATGGCCATTACTCAAAGCCACAATAATCGCAGTGTATCCAGTAATATTGGATATTATTGATTTATTTTCTCATTGTGACAATCACTGTATTAGTTTTCATAATTTGTGGTTTCATTTGAGAGTGGAATCACTGTTTGAATGTGAATTAAACCATTTTTGTTTTATTTTTGTTTTAAAGTTTGGAGGAGGACTTTGTTTCATGGAGAGAGCAGTTCTGGCCCGCCGTCTGTGAGCACTTTGGAGTGGAGGCATCTGGAGATGACACGAGGTGCGTTCATTGGCTTCTTTTTTGCTGGTTTTTCTGGTACCATTTTTTTACATCTTTCTTGCTTTTTTGTATTTGCTCTAAAAATAATACCTGCTACCTTCCAGAGCTTAATTTTAATGCTGAGTGTAGTTCACACTGTGTGCATAGAAAGTCTAACTTCAGTTTTTTCATGCAGCATCCGGCAGTATGAGCTGAAGGAGCACACTGACATCAACATGAACAAAGTGTACACAGGGGAGATTGGCCGCCTGAAGAGCTTTGAGGTCCAAAAGCCGTAAGTTCTCGTCCACTCCCTCACATCACACACCACATTGCTCTGTCACTTTTCACGTTTCACCCACATCTCAGTCACCTGCTGATTACTGCAGTTTGTTTGGTGAAATGAAACTTTCTGTCCCCTAGTGGACACCAAGAGTAAAATAAAGGAAAAATGTCCGCTGTGCATTTAGTTTTTGTTTTTCAGTTTGTTATTAGTAATATTTATTATTTATTTTTGTGTTCCTCTTTTAAACAGACCCTTCGATTCCAAAAACCCTTTCTTGGCTCCAGTCACTGTGAACCGCAGACTAAACAAAGCTGGTGATAGACATCTCATGCACCTGGAGTTGGACATCACAGGTTCCAAAATTAGGTGAGTCTCGTTGGATATGCTTCTAATATCCCTGATACGACTCACGTGAAGCTTCATGACTGACGGTCAAAGTCTAAAATGATCACATTCTGTGATTTCAGATACGAGTCAGGAGACCACGTCGCTGTTTTCCCCACAAACGATACAGCGCTGGTGAACAAGTTGGGAGAGATCCTTGGCATGGACCTTGATGTGGTTATCTCTCTTAACAACCTTGACGGTATGGCATTGACAGCACGAAGCACCTTGACCTCACAAGCCCACCCGCCTACACTCAGGAAATCTTCATGTGATATCTAGAAGTGCATTGTCAGCTCTCCTAAATAACATGAAGTAGATAGTTATATTACTACAATTAAATATTATTGCTACAATACTGATTTTTTAAAAATATATATATATAAATATTCTTTGAAAGACCGGAAACATGGGTTATATAATAAAGCTAAAGAGGAGCTGCCTTTCATAAGTCAAAGTAAAAATAAACATGAAAAATATGGCATGTAAATCCAGATGAGGAAGATTTGCCAGAGGCCTCATGAGCTGTTTTAAACATTGAAATATTTTGTTTTATTCAATTCAGTGAAGCATAACTTTAAGTTTATTTTGTCATTTTTTTTATCTACTGAACATTCATGCTTCATATAAAGACAAACATTTTTTTAAACCTCATAATTGTTCACAATAACTTAAATAACCATCTATGTGCAATGACCAAAAGAAAACCATTTACATGTATTAAAGGAGCTAAAAGCGAAAATTTCCGCCGTAAGGTGGCGTACTGTGGAGCTGTCTCAAACCAAAACAAAGTCTGTGTCAATCAATGCCTCTCTACCTCTCCCCCAACCGAAAAACCATGCCCCTCTTTTAAAAAAAAAAGAAGGAAAAACTCCTTGCCTCATACAGTGTTACTTTATTTATTAGTTTTAAACAGAGAGCATGTTTAAAATTGTGTAGGCCTAAAAACTGTATAATTATATATTTTCTAAAACTAATGCAAATATGACTAGTTCATGATGGGCTGTGCTTGTTCAATACAACATGAGCTCAGCTAAAAACCGCAGTTTATTCTAAATATTCATCGTTATGATCCAAAACATAAAAAATTTTAAACCAAGCATTTTTATTTTGATGCAACTTCTTTAGAGCAGCAGCAGCCTGTTTGCAGCGGGAGGTAGCAGCGAGTGGCTCCCGTCTGTGGACGAGGTGGAATCCGCTCCGTACCAGAAGAAGAGCAAACTGGAGTCCTTTTCGGTCTCGCCGCTCTCTCCACCTTGGGAATGCCAGACCAATATTAATCCGTGTTTTGTCCCTTTCCTTGAAAAATAATGTTGTTTCTTGGAGGTAATATTGGCTCCTTGTCGTCTTCGTTCGGACATTTCCCACTTCTACTGGCGTGAGTCTCTCATAGACTGTAAAAAGAATGGACAAACCCTTAAACCACGTGACCCATAGGATTCTATTGAGCTGAAGTTTTTTTTTATTTATTTTTTTTTTTTTTATTGTTATTATTCACAATACAGATTTAATGCAGAGATTGGGTCTGTAGATTACAAGACTCACAACAACTAAAGTATATTCATAATACAGACAAAACAATATAAGAAAGAAAACCAAAGGAAGAAATATGACAAGCCAAAAGAGAAAAATACCAGCAAATAAGTAAGAACAAAGAAATAAATAGAAAATAAAAAACTAAATAAATAAATAAATAAGGGAAGCAGTGTTCAAACCATATATTTGTTAACAGCAGTCATTAGCTTAATAGCTTTGGTATTTCTATTGAGCTGAAGTGATGCACATCGGGCTTTTCCTTCCTCCGCCATCTTGGCACCGTCAGGAGTCTCGTGACTGGCGGAAAGCCCATAAATGGCCGACGACAAGGTGCGGAGAGGGCGGCTGTGAGCGCGGGGAGGGATGATTGACAGCCAATAAACTCCGAGCTACGTGCTAACAAACCTAACCCGCCGCTAACGGAAGCTAACCATCCAATGGAGGAAGGCAGGTTAAATATATGAAGCGCTGTTGGCGGCTAAAAACCGCGGTTGTGCTACGCTAGGTGTTGTTTTCCCTGATGTCTGGCACCTGTCAATCAAAAGGACATGCCCACAATTAATGAGGAACTTTAGGATTAAATAACATCTAAACGGAGGCGCTAGAATTTTTTTCACTCCCCCCACAGTTGTCATGAAGTTAAACCTGACATTTTATTCCTAAAATGGTTTTTTGAACCAGGCTGTAAACATGTTTAAATCTGCTGTAAAGTTGGCGTTTTTAACATGGGAGCCAATGGGACCTGGCTCTGTTTTGGAGCCAGCCCCTAGTGGATGATGAGGGAACTGCAATTTTTTGCACTTACGCATGTGTATCACTTTTCCTGGCGGGAGGTTGCCGCTTGGCTTTGACTGGATATTATCAGGGCAGGCCAGTTGGCCATGAGTAATGATGCCTGCTGGTCACCACTGCCATGTTCCCCCTGCTGCCAAATTCTAACAGTAGTCATTTAATTTAGTGATATTTCAACCTAGACTTTTATCCGCTTGTCTTGTTGCTTTGATATTATTTTCTTTCTATTTGGTGTGATTTTCAGGAGTATTTCTAATTGTTTTTTTTTGTTTTTTATACTTACTCTGGTCTTGTGGTATTTCTACTTGCTGGTGCTGACAAGGCTATGGTTTTTTGTTTTGATGATGTGGATAAAGCTACAAATGAGTTGTCCTTTTGTGATCAATAGAGTTGCCTTGAAATAATCAGGGGGGTTACTTCTGGCAGTCTTTGTCCAAAGCTTAGTGTAAATATAGGCCCGGTGAGTATGTGTCTGTTTGTGACACAGCAGAACAAAGCTAAAGCACCAACACATCTCAGAGCAGCCATGCCTTGTACATTTGTGAGACTATAGGGTGGAGGCTACAGAAACTAGCACCACTAACATGTTAGCTACATTCTGGAGTACTTCAGAAAGGGTATTCAGGCCATCAGACAGAGAAGCAGGCTGCGTGGGACATATCATATTATGTTAAGGGCGTTTGGCTGCAGCTATTTTTTATATTGTATTTATAGTGTGGCTGATAAACTGCATTATGTAACTTAGCAACCAGCTAATAGCCAAACCTCACCAAATTAGCCAGACTTCCCTCCGTAGGGTTAACACAATCAAATTCAACTGCTGCATCACTGCTTATTGTGTATGCACACCACTGCTTCCTAACATAAAACGTATCAACTTTTATAAAATGATTAATGATTCAGTCTTGTGTTTACTACTTATTATGCTACGGCTCCAAAATTAATGAAAGCAGATTTATTGCTCACTCGTTCAAAGTGACATTAACCCTGCAGGGAAATGCTAATGCTGTGGCTGGTGCCAGAGCACTGTGGCACAAAAGGATTCAATTTTGTTCACTTTTGTTGGAGCCAAAGCTGTGATATTAAAATCTGCCCGGATCAATTGTGACTATGACAACTGAGACTTTCAGGGTTTATGGTGAGCTTTTTTATGGACAATGTGAAAAAATTATAAATTAAAGATGTCAAGAAATAGTCAGTGCATAGTGTAATTTCCACATAGTTTAAGTCTGACTATTTCTGGCTCCACCTCATTCATTCCAGGGCTTCCCAAGCTCTGTGTTTGGTTTTGTAAACCCACTATTTAGTATGCAGAGTAAATGATAAAACCTGTGTTCTTTCAGCTCTATCACTGATCCTGTTTACCAAAAACTCATTTTCTGTTTTTTTTTTGTCTTATGTTATTTAAAAGTGAGTTTGTGAGAGAATATTACAAGTATCTTTTCACGTGGTTGCTAAAACAGCTGTTAAGTGTTACATTGTACTAAAAACAGAATAGAAGAATAGAACAGGATGGTCACTTTGTTGTCATTCAGGACACGCTGGTTAGTGCATCCACTCGCCTCCAACTGAAACAACATCAAATACAAGATACAAAAATTGAGGAAAAATTTGTACAGTATAAGGCAAAAATATGATAAATATTTCAAGATAAGATAAAAAAAATGTATAGCAATACAAAACTGTTTTTTTATTTTTTTTACATATTAGATAAATAACAGTATTGCATACAGGTGTATCGCAGAGCTTAGTGGCAGTAACACTGGGCCAATAGTCTGGGATGATAGACAGTCGGGGCCAAAGACAAGCAGAAAAGGGGGGTTTAATGGGATCCCCATTAGCCACCGATCCCTTACAGGAGCAGTGGCTATTCTTCCTGGGGTCCGGTGGTAGACTTTGGGTGCTGAAAGGATTTGTGGTTCTTGGAACATGACAGAACAACAGCTTTATCCTGGATGATGTCGAAGATGTACGTAATCACTTTTTCCTAATCAGATTATTCTAAACAAGACAAAGACAGCTGTGTTATTATTTTTTTCCTTTTATACCACTTTTAAGAGATACAAATAAAATGGCTGCATTTTTCTATATAACTACAGGTCAGTGTTTATGCTGCTTATAACTGTTTCTAGGCTAAGATGTTGAAACATTCGGACTGAATTTGCCATTTTGTTTAAACGATCTTCATTAATGCATCACAACAATGTTCTTTCAGAAGACAAGGCCACCAGATTTACTCTATTTTTAACATTTTTAACATGATAAATCGGGCTTACATAGAGTATTACTGTCATGTATTGTTGCCTGCAGGGCACTGGATGTGCTTGATGTTGAAAAAAGTGTTCTGTAGGAGACCTGAGTGTCTGGATTCAGACAAACAGGAAATGTTTGATAGCACTGGGGTGGTGACCGTGCTGGGTTGTGTGTACACTTTGTCCTCGGGGAGATTTTCTGCTCTAAACGACCTGTCTGGACAACATGAAGAAGTATGACCCTCACACAAATACCTGTGGCATAGCTGAAGATCTGTACAAAGTGTGTGCTCACAACTCACAGGGCATTAAAACAAACACTTCTTTAAATAATTATTGCTCTAAAGGCCCATTTATGCTCGACGCAGATGACGGATACGCACACGCACGGAAAGTTTCGTCCGTCTTCTGCGTCAATTTACGTGCGTTTTTGGTGCGTTTTCAGGCTCCTTGCGCATCCGTCACTCGACGCAGACGACGGAGTAATACCACCGGAAACCGCGGGGTCAGTGTTGAGCATAATCGAGCAGAAACAAACCAGGGAAGAAGAAGAAGATAAACAGGAAGAACAAAACCATAGAAGAAGAATGAAGACGGCGAAAAAACATTAGAATTTGCTAAAGCTTTTGAAATAAAGTTCTACAAGTGTTTAGGGAGTGTTGGTGGTTAGAAACGACTCAATAGCAGCGCGTTTGTGCCGCCAATCGATGTTTGAATCCAACGTTGTGTCGCGGAGTTTATAATAAACTCAGCACTGCCGCTTAGCGGAGGTTAGCCGTAGCAACAGAAACGAGGCATGGAAGTATAAAGGCAGCGACGCATGGAGACGCTTGGAACGGACGCCCCAAATTACGTCCGTCATGGAGCATAAATGGACCTTTAGTCCCCTTTGTAAGGTACAGAGGCACAACACAGGGGTGACGTTGATAAACCTCGTATCCATCCGTGGAAGTAAACAGAGCTGAACCCTCACGTGTTTCTGAGCCATCAAAGCAGAAAACACAGCATAAACACGCTTGCTCACTCAGCAGATCCTCGTCTTCGCCTCACTACTAATATCAACTTTCTTGTTTTTCTGTTGACATGAACGTAGCTTCATGCAGATCGTCACTTTTTTCATAATAAGCAGGGCAGTGTAATGTAAACAAGTGTCAATGTAAACAGTTAACTGAATATTAAGAAAGTTATTTGGTAGTAGTACACATTATAATTTAGTAGGCTTTACACGGTCAGGATTTTAGGGGCCGATCACCGATCAATCACTGATCCAATCACTGGCCCAAATGTGGGAATCAAATGTGCTCATTTTTATACAGTTTAACGAGTATCTTAAAAACTTGACCTCTTGTCCATAGGCTACTTTAATGCAATTAAATTACTTTTCAAGAATACTACAGAAAAGGGCAGCGATCTGTCTCAGAACATTCATATACTCATTCATTTTTAAATCTTTTTCTGTACCGCTTGTCTAACGATAAAATTATTTATTCACAATAGTAAGAAGTCTCTAATTTCTTTGTTAAAAAATTACATTTTAATCCGTGTGAAAGACTGCTTTATGTGTTTGCTGCATTTACGTTTTGAGCTATTCTTAGACTTACATTATGGAATATGTGCGGTAAAGTCCATATTTAACCAGCGTTGTCTTTTGCTGCTTCCTTGCGGACTTGTCCTCCGGGTCAGCACCACTCTGTCCGCAACATCTCAGCTTTTATGACGCTACATGTCCGCTACAGCTCGGTAAGCGAGCGGAAAGTTTATAAAAGCATAACGGTATAAAAGACGAGCTCCGCTCCACGACTGCTTTCCACAGCAAGTCTGAACGGTGCTTACTATGTGATGGGCAGACAATAACGTTTTTGTTTATCTATTTAATTTACACAGCATTGCTAGCAAACAGTGTCACAGTGCTGCTGAAACAAGCTGACACTTAGCACAATGATAACACTAAGCAGATTATCAGAAAAAATGGTGTGATTTATTTTCTCTGTCCCAGTGTGAAATCTTAGCATAAATAACTGAGGAAAAGTCCATCCTTATGAACAGATAATTTTCTCACAAAGCCTCAGCGAAACAGCTGGCCTACAAATGCTGTAGCCTACTTAAACTTAAACCTTGAATTCTTCATCACAAATGAACACATGGGTTATTGTGCAACAATATTGCTCATAAAGTTATGTTGAACAGGCTACATAAAGCCTCAACACATCCATATATGTAAATGCTAGAGAAACTATCCAAGACTAAACAAAGAGACTACCTGAGATAAAAGGAGACAGAAACAAGAAAAAGAGTGTCATTGAATATTTTAACCTTAAAGTGAGAAATCACTCCTTCACACTCTATCAGAGAGAAAAATGAGAGTTTTTTTCAAATGCTGATGAAGACAGAAGAGATGAATGAAGAGCATAAGATGCAGTTCATCATTCTTCTTGACTAAACACAGAATCAGATATAATAATGTGAGACTGTTTGATCAGCCATCAGATCAACTGTTTACTTTGAACAGCATTATTTTGTACAGAGGTGTAGAGCTGTCATCCAATTTTAAGAAAGGGAGCTTATCACACCATGACTTGATATTTGTTGTTAGAACATGGGACATAAAATTCCTTATGTAGATGTTGTTGGGACATAGAAATATTTGACCAAAATACATTTTATGGAGATTATTGTCATCAAGCAGAAATACTTAAGTTCTTTTTGTCAAGGATTTACTGTTCTGCTCTCATTTGATTGTACTCACAGGAGTGCGGGACAATAATAAGCAGCATGGTGCAACACCTGTCTGTGCGCAGTGAGACAGTGTGCCTGTACCTGGTTGTTTGTGTTGCTGTTGGTTAACGTTTGCCGGTGGTGATCCCTATGGCTGAGCTATTTTCTCAAGACTAATTATTAAATGCATTCAAGTCATATAGGCCCCATTCACATACAAATACAGTTTATGTTCCACGTTTTCACAACAAAAACACTATGTTATAATGACATAATGTTAATTATTGGAGGATAGTTGTTTACATGCAGTAAAAGGCCCCAGGCCATGTTTCTAATCTGAGCTGAGCTGGCTGTGTTGAGGACCTGTAGCCTCCAGACATAAAGCTGCTGCTCAACCAGACGAGCAACCCACATTTTTCAGTAATGTTAGACATGTATTGTAAGATTTTTATGAAAACAACTGATTCATCCTATTTTCTGTGAGTTTTTTTTGTTATTTCATTTATCTGAAAGCTTTCTGCACCCCGCTGTAATACTTCTAATGTTTTACGTAAAGCACCTTGAATTGTCCCGTACACGAGATGCACTAAAAAACATAAACTTGTCTTGCCTTCCCAAAGTTAAACTCTTTCATAGATTCTGGGGGGGGGGTCCTGAAAATGCTTGATGTTCTGAATATGTTAATCTGAGTCGCCACCTATGAGCAACTAGCTGGTGACTGCTGTGCTTTTACAGGAGCATCGATGTGAAGAATATCTGAAGGGAATTGGTACCAGTCCCATTAAAGGTTAAAGAAGTAAGAAATAAAACATTGAAATGTTTTTCAGACACAGAGAGGGAGCCAAGTGAAGGTACGCCAGGACTGGAGTTATGTTTTTTCAGGCCAGTTGAAAGATGAGCTGCTTTCTGAACTTTGTGCAAATGCTACACAGAAAACCGATCAACACCCAGCAAATGGGATCTGTGCACATGCAGCTCCACCATTTCATGAACTTTTGTGAGCATCTTTGTTTCCTGTTTTTCATTATTGGATGTCCTGATTAATCCAGGTGTGTCTGAACAGAGTAAATGGTCAGACACACATGGATTAATCAGGTCATTCAATAATGAAAGACAGGAAACAAAGGTGCTCACAAAAGTCCAGGAAGTATAGTGGAGGACTTCCTGTATTGGTGCACACAGCCAATTGTTGCTTTCCTACTGAGAGGTGATAAAAGAGAAGGTCTGATCTATTATGTTAATAAAATGTTTAAAATGATAATAATAAAGATTCTAGATATGAGCAAAATTGCAAAGAAAAAAGTCTACGATTGTACTACATGTGTTTGTATAAAGCAGAGACAAACTCTGACCTGTTGCTATGGACTTCATTTCCCTGTAATACTACTAGAAAGGATGTGACTAGTGTCTAGACATCAGGAAAAAGAAAGGGGAAGGACTACTGATGCTAGCAGAACACACCATAGACACTCAAGAGAGTATAGGGACAGTAGAAGCCATTTAAAACACTAATTACATCTATTCCAGAGGCTTTTGGCAAATAAATTACATTCAATCAATACATCCTAAAAACCTGCGTTCAGCAGCAAAGATAAGAAATGGTGTAATAACAAGGGCGTAGGTTTGCATAGACGGTAGGGACATAATGGTGCGTTCAGACCAAAAGCAGCGAGAGCGTCGGGAGCGTCAGGTTTACATGTAAAGTCTATGCAGATGCGCGTCAAGGCGCAGCGAGCAGTTGAGCAGCGCGTTTTGAGCGTCG
>JAVQJG010020214.1:0-13143 GCA_036024015.1 Craterocephalus amniculus | reverse complement strand
ATGCGCAATCAATGAGTCATTAATTGTTATGAAATTACCCCTTTTACCACATACTATACCACGTAGAAAACCATTTTTCTTAGAAAGATTAAAATAATATCAGGTATAGTTCCTTTAATACTGACTGATGCTAAAATGTTTTTATTTAGTCATTATCGAGAACTTTTTCCAACATGCCCCCAGCTTTTTCACATGTTCATGGTTAAACTTTAAAAGGTTTAACCCTTTAAAGCCCAACCAAAAAAAAACCTTGGAGAAAACACTTTTTTTCCATCTTTATCTAGCCCTTTAACAAACTGGAAAGATTAGCATCTTTTTGAGGATATCTACCATTTATTACTGCATGACATGTCAAAATTATTCTTGTTCTGGTGCTTCCTGCTATTCATCAGGGTTTACAAGACACATTTCATGTGGTATTCTGCAGGGTTTTGAGCAAAGTTTTTACCATGTGATGCAAAATGTGTCAGGAACTTTATGTATCAAATATGACACGTTTGGTTTCATTGGGTTAACCATGTTAATTTTTTCCACCGATTAATCCTCCTTCAGGGTCATATTCATTTAAGAGATAAGAATCCTTCCTTCTTGAATGCCCAAGATTAAACAAGTTCTGCAAACTTGGTGGGAAAGGGTCAGAAAAAGAGGCCACAGCTGGTGGAAAATGGTGTCATCTTCTATCAGCACACTCAGCGAAGCAGCTTTTATACTTGACCATCCTCCCTCTACACCGCCTATATCTTTTTGCTTAAAATCAACTTTGCACTGTCTGTTCCAGAAGTAAAGGCACAACTAATGCTAGAGGATGTTGGATGTTTGCAAGGTTGAAGAGTGGAGGGGTTAAATGAACAGTAAGCGGTTCCACTTAATAATGAGTTGAAGCATTTAATGGGCCAGTCCTTATATCCTAACTGTGATATTTCTTCTAAAGTCCATGAAGCAAATTTAGAGATTTTTATGGAAACAAGCTAGAGCATTTAACTTTCCAGGGTTTGTAGCGTCTAAAATCTTAAATTCATGATGCAGGGAGATTGAGTTCATAAGGAGAGCAAAAGCAGCCCCGCATGTAACATTTAAACGCTATAAATTAGAGCGAACTGGCTGACTGCTCCGCCTTCATCATGAAACCCTTCATCCTTGGCTGACAGAGTTTGCAAAATTCGGCTGATGTACTCAAATTTAAGATATACAAAGATAAGAAAAACTGATGCATTTTGTGAAGAGTGAAGTTAAAGCGGAAGTTCCAGGAGTACGGTCCAAGGACGCTGTGTGCAGAGCTGCAGAGACAGCTCAGAAACACCACTTATATCTCATTATTCACCCGGAACAATCCTTTACAGAGGTTGAGCTGGGATTAATGCTGCAGAGCTACAACTTTGGACTGAGTCTCTCATGAGAATGTAAATTTCACCAGCATGAAGGCCACTGAAATATCTGACATCTTTGTTTTCTTTGGTTGAAATAAACTGGTTGATTTGAGTTGACCTGAGATACGTCATCCAGGTGTTGGCTAGACATGAATCCCAGAATTTCAGAGAAGAAAGCACATTTTCTATGTTTTAAGTGATAATCAGTTTGCTTGTTTTTGATTTGTTTTTAATTTACTTATGTAGACTTAAACAGAATAATGTTTGCAGAGAAACAAACAATGCTGTTTGTATTTCCCGTTTCTTTTTATTTCTCCGTGTACAGGACAATTTCAGAATTATATCATTTTTTTTCCGCTCATGTTTCAGGATCTCCTGGAAATGACTTGCTTGGCTGAAAAATCTCTGCAGTTCTTGTGCTTTCTTCTCAATTGTACAAATGAGTAGCAGTCATACTATATATTACGCCTACATATCTCCCCCCAGACAATCAGGCCAAAAATCTCTTTTGTAATCACAGTTTGAGGATCAACAGATGCTCATCAGGTTATCTTCGTTGCTTGATAGTGAAGCCTTCATCGCCTTTATAAAACTACATGTTCACTTTTAACAATTATGGAAACAAAATGTTGGCATTTATAATTTACTGTATTTCTTTTTTTGTCTAGTTTCCAAACCATAAAAGGATGTGATCAATGACTTCATACTCTCTGGAACAATGTGAAGTTCAACGGCTTGTTCAGAAACACATTTAATGTTGTATCTTAAATTTTACATGAGGAAATTAATATTTATCAGTTAGATACTAAACTACAGGGCTTAGCTTTGGAAACAAAGAAAAAAGGATGGTCTGTTCTGTATGTAGCATCTAAACCAAACAAATTAGTGGTGAACTTTTTGTTGAGAAAAAAGTCCCCCCGAATAATAGTATAAATAATAGTATGAATGCCTTAAGAAAGACAAGTTGTGTCCTTAAAAAAGGAATCCTCTTGGAAATCTTTGCAGTTTTGTTTTATTTTTTACTTAGCTGCACTGAAGCAGAGGTGGGCTGAACCCATTGCTTTTAGTGTCACACAGGCAGTAGTTTCACTATGCAGAAGCTTATTGCCATGGCAACTCATGCCAGACATCACTACTGTAGTTCAGGTTTGAAATAAGAAGCAGACCAACTTTGAACAAATCAGTTTCATTGACAGAGAGAAACTTTTTGTTTGATTTTTAGACTTATTTATGATTTTACTAAAAGTAAAAAAAAGTATGATTTTACTTTTTTTCTATATTGAAGCCACTGAACTTTAAAATATTTACTCGCTGTTCCTTTTGCAATCACTGATTTAATGCAAACGTGATGAGAGATTTGCAGTGTGCCACTGACAAGTTTTCGTTCCACAACATCACCGGATCTGGAGCAACAATGTTTGTTAATATATATATTTTTTCACTTGCTTTAGATTTTGAATTCTTCTGTTTTCATCTTATTTGTTTTATTTCTGTAAGTTTGCTTGTTTAATGTACTTTTTAATGCTTCCGTAATCTTTTATTGCTTAATGCGAAGCAGCTTGGATTGTTTTGTACGTGAAATGTATTGCACAAATAATCTTGCCTAGCCTAAAGTCTCCTAAATACAACAGCTTGGTCTGTTCATGCTTTAATACTTGACCAATCATATTGATACAACTTATTTACTGATTAACTGGAACTTGTGTGATGAGGCAAGCTTCCACAGGCTGCACAGCTGAGTCAGAGAATAAACTCTCTTTCTAACCTTGTGCTCACGTAGAGCACATCAGCCAGTTTAAAGTGTCTTCCTGAACAGACTTTGCTCTTTTTACTGGATCTTCTTGGTGTGGTTCTGTGGTCAGTTGAATTGATTAGAATATTAAATCTAACTTTATTTTCTAATGAAAAATGCCCCTAAAAAGGCAAAACTTACAAACTGCTTTCAAACAACAACAATCAAACCACTAGCTAAATTGGGGTAAAATGGAAGCTCTGAATGAAACTAAATGAATAGACATTGGGGAGTCGAAAGAACCGACTCTTCTAAGGGAGCCGAGTAAAAAGAGTCAAATCTTTTAAGTAAGCCGAACTTCCTGTCATTATTATCATTAGCAAAACAGCAATGTCGACAACAAGCTGGGTTTAATGCTTACCTTGTGTGAGACGACTCCACTCTGAGGCATATTAGAAAAACTCGGACCAGACAGAGCTGCAGAATTTAGAAATAAAACAGTAAACGAAGCAAGAATAGGGGGGTTAATTTAGCATTTGGTTCATTTTGAGATAACACCTTAAAAAAGCCAGTAACTGTGCTACAGATCACCAGAATCAAAGAATGTCTTGTCTTTGTAGATCCTGAGATCTTAAATCTGGTCAGATGGATTTCTAAGTTGCCCCTACACATGCTCATATGGCTTGTTCATGTGTCGTTGATTTGTGAGCAAATGCAAACAACATGCACACGTGTAAGCATGTATGTAGCCTACTTGGCCTACGAGTTGCACTTGCATCTTTATCCAAATAAACATTGAACAAACTAGTTGCTTTCAAGCAAACTCAATAGTTTATTTTCCACTCTAAGGGAGTGCTGACAGGGTTATATCGAGTATGTAATAAATGCACAATGCAACTGGTTAAGAACACACCGGGGTATTTATCAGTGATAATTTATAGATCACATCCCACTCTGAACTATAAATGAGTCCCTCTGGCAAATACATCTGAAGAGTAAACACTTCAGCTTCTCCAGAGGAAGGTGTAACTCTGTTCTCCCATATTCAGCTGCAACAAAGTTCTTTTTAAAAGATAAACACTTACAGGATAGTGCTTCATATTGTATGGCCTTTAAAAGTTTGCTGCTGAAGAAGTTTGTGTAGAATGGTTAAAATATCAAAAACCCTGGTATATAAATAGACTTTGTGTAATGATATGTTCTTCTTTAGCAGCACATCAGACACAATACCACAAACAATGGTCTGAGCACAGAGAAATTATTGATAATATTAATTTCTATGATAAATTACTACCTTCTTCCATAGCCTGAAAGTGGTTCATGTAGTTGTGATGTTAAAGTCATGCAAGCTGCCATTTCCAAGCTGAAAGACATCATTTAAATTGCCCTCAAAGAGAGATCTACGGGGATTTGTTCAGCATGCAAATGTGACTTAAGCCATCGGAAAAATGACTTTCAGTATGTTTCCCTGAAAGAAAACAAACAAAAAGAGCAATTTTAGATTCCCTATGAATCACTTAGATGTGTTACAGTACGCTTACTGTGCACAGCAGCCCTTTATCTTCGTCTTTCACCAGTTCACCAGAAGAACCCAGCAGTCTGATCAAGGACAGCAAAAGGTTATTAAGTAAATCTCTTTCCTTGTGCTCAGCTCCCCCCTGTCTCTACCAGGGGGCCCCCTGTGCGATATGGATTGTTTTCAAATAACAGGCGGTGAAAATGTCCATCTCATTATTTTTAATGGATGCTTGAGATGGCTTCCGCTGTAATGGTGCACAGCCATTTACACGGCAGGGCAGTGAGAGGGATGGAAGCGGTGCCCATGCAGAGACAGGCATTTTCTGTTGTGATGGAGGTGAGCTTCAGCCATTGCTGCAGCCAGGAGAATGTTGTAATGTGTGTTTACCATGATCAAAGTCATGTAGGCATCATAGAATGGGTGCAATGGATCATTTTCCACCTGGTAAGCTAGCTAGCTAGCTTTCCTGTGACAGTAAATCCTCCGTAACCCTGGAGCTGCCAGCAAGCTGAACAAAATGACCTTTTTTCCGCTGCATTTTCCATCTAGATGAGTTTTAATTTAGTCTCCTCGCTGTGCTCCCCCTGGCTGCTCTAATCAGACCATGGGAGCATTGCTTTGTGCTTGCTTGTGTTGTAAGGGATCCTACAGCGTCTGTTGCCCCCCCCCCCCTCCGTCTCACTGAAACACCCCCTCTGCCAGTCCAACAGCCCAATGAGACAGACACAAAAACCACACTGGGGCAAGGATTTTGATACAGCAATAGGAAATCAGTGGGTGGTTGTCGTGTCATTGATTAAGATTGGTGAGGTTATTACACTGCATGGATATGCACAGATGCTTCGTGATGAAGGCCCGGCTCAAACACGCTCAGCCGCTAATTTATAAAAGTAGATGGAGAACCGTTTGAAGCTAAGAAATCTGCTGCACTTCTGAAAGTGTTGGATTCAAATATAACATATTATTATACAAAGTTTCGCAATCTGTCAGGTTTTGGATATTTCCTGATGTGTCTGTGGCCTGTGACTGCCTAGTAATTTCATTATCACTAAAGTAAAAAGTTAGACTTATTAGATTAATTGGATTTAACAGCATGCTTTTCTGCCCCTTAGTTAATATCATGCAGGGCTTGTTAGCTTACTTTACCACCTGCATGTAGCTACCAAGCTTTTAGAGAGGTTTATCCAATTTCACTCAAACAATTTTATTAAAAATAACAATACTTTAACCACAGTTAATTTCTCTGAAACAAAAAACACACTTGACAAAGTAAAAGAGGGCATCCAGAGTAGAAAAAATCCAGCGCAGACTGAGAATAGGTCTGAGAGATAATCTGGCCATTAGTGAAACAGCATGTCATCTGGATTGCTTCATTTATTCTATTCAAACTGTTTATTGAACAATTATCCTTTTCTTTTTAAGGCACTTTGTTTCTTGTAAGCTATAAAACAGACAGGAGCAAATACTGTGAAAGTAGGTCGCCTTGAAGACAAAACGCCAGACTTCATGGTTACTGCCGAGTGAGTATTAAACTTACTCAGTAACTAAGTAACTAAACCATGGGTGCATTGCATCCCTGACCCAAACCTTGATGTTAACGGGAGTTTGAACCCTTACTGCCTGCAGTGGTCCCATTCTGCCATCAGCAGCTCACTGGTTTCCTCCCAGCACTTCAGTTTGTACTGTAATGTGAAGATCTTTGCAGTGTTGATTTTAAATCTGCTATCAGCGTGCCGGACCTGTCTGTCCTGTCCAAGCTGCTCAGTCTCAGATAGATCCAGCCCCCAAACAAAACTGCCAACAAAACTAAACTCTTTGCTGAGACTTGGGTATTCATGAGAAATTCCAGCAACCAGGAGCAAATAAAACAATCCAAAGCATCCTTCATTCCAGAAAAAGGCAGATTTTTTGTTATTTTTATTGTAGCATGGCTATGAGAGTCAGTATTTGTCTTTTTATTTTTATATTCGTTCTTCCAAGTCAGAATGGTTAAAGATAAAATCTAATTGGAGATGCTTGGGTTACTTATCTTCTATCATTTCTCCACATATCAAATTGTATGCTTCTTTTCCACTTTGTGCTCACTTTATTTATGGCTCGTATCTAAATTCTTTGTCAATCCCAGTGAAACAATGAACAGTGTTGTAAATGAAAGTGAAATTAAAATTGGTCACATTCAGCCTCACTGTGAAGGGTTAACACTCTGGCAAGTGTGTGTGAGTAGGCGGTCGGGTGATTTCTTCTCTCTCTCCAGTGAAGCGAGAGAAATAGAGATTGTGTTATTTAAAATATGAACCATTGTCCCTCAAATTATTGTCTGAGGTGAGAAATCTCTTCTTGTGTCCATGCTGCGAGCAACAAAGTGATGAGAGTGATGGAGATGGCAAGGCCTGACTTAAAACACTCCCGATTTAGAGAAAATCCACATATTTAAAGAAGTACAACCTGCAGGGTTGTGCAAAATAAGCCAAAATGCAAACACACAAAGTCTTTAATTTATGTATTAACACCATTACACTGGAGCAGATTTTCATTTCTGTATTTCTGTAAAACCGGATTGTTTCAGAGAAATATGTTGAATGTTCTGCATGTCAGCAGAAACATGGATGTTGCTTAAACTCACGTGCCAGTACCAGGACAGGCTACCAGTATCTTCACCAGTAAAGGTTAAAAAAAAACTATGCTCATTTAACTTCTGGCTTTCAGACCACTCCGGTTTGCAGCACAACTTTCAGTATGTATGAATGAAAAAAACAATAAAGATTAATTCCTTAATTCACTCTGAGGACAAAAAATAATTACATTGCTATTTTACAGCAAATGTAAAAAAACAACAATTAAAAAAGAAAAATCTAGAAGCAGCTGAATTGTTATTTAAAGAGATGCAAAACAAGGAACTTTGGAAACAGTTAAAAGATTTGTACTTCTGGGGTCATCTTAGTATAATTACTGCTACAAATTTCAGGTAAAAACTCAGTTTTGGTTGGACTAACGCAATCATTTGTTCTCATCATTGTGTAAACATGCATTTAAGTTAAGTTTCTTCCTGAGTGATCACATGATATTGGATCAGAGCACTCCGATTGCCCCGAGCATCTAGGATAGAATTCATGCAGTTATTAAATTAGGATTTTATACGAAGACAGTTGCAGCGTAAAAATATCCGCCAATGAGTTACTTTGTTGTAGTCTGAACTGGTTGTATTTTAGTTAGAAAATCCACAGTAAAATATTTATCTGTAATTCTGGAAGTACAGAGGAGAAGAGAAGCAACCAGACAGAAAATGTAATGTGACAACTTCAGTGCATGATTTCATGAGTGACCTTTCCAGCAGGCCTTTATAATTTACCGATGATACCGCCGGCAATGCTGGATGACAGCGTCTGCTTTACGCAGCCTGTTTTAAAAGAGCGTGCTGGTTCGAGCATAGATGAAGGAAAGATAGGACCACTGGTAACCACGGAGATGTTGCACAGTATGTGTGGAACAGCAAAAGGAACAAAGAAGAAGCTGAGATGTATTTAATGGCAGCAAAGACTCTACTGCTCTGCCTCTTTATGTCTGTCTGAGCATGTGCATAATTATCATCTTGTAAACACATGCACCTGGAAGTCTGACCTGCTTTCTAGAGGATGGACTATCTGACGACCATTTTGAAGTAAAAGGACACATAGACACCCTCTTAAAATAATGGCCTATGTCATTGTTCAAAAGTTTTTCACAAAACACAAAAAACTTCACAGAATATTATATTTCATTCAAAATATTTTTGTGAAAATTGATGATTGTTGACATGTTAAAACAATGTCCCAATTTTGAACATGAGACAAAGAAATTAAACAAAACTTTTTTGTAAAAATATGACTTAGGCCATTATTTTAGGAAGGTGACAATATATGCAATCTGTGACTGTCTGATGTTTCTTGGCTTTGTGGGGCTTAAAAGTTAGGATGAGAACATTTTCTGTGTGACAACTTCCCAGCTGTTGTAGGATCATAAGCAGCAAGCCTTATAGTTACTACTTAACTTTTATCAGCATGCTCTCAATGATGTGAGAGCAGAATGGCTCAAACATTAAATCCATCTTCTACCACTTAGTGCAGCATCGTAGGGGCTGGAGTCATATTTGCAGGCGAGAGGCAGGCTACACCCTGGACAGGTTGCCAGTCTGTCGCAGGGCCAACGCAGAGACAACCAATCATGCTCACTCCTACATGCATGTCTGCGGACTGCTGGAAGAAGCCGGTGTTCTGTCGAGATGTGCAACCATGTGAAAACGTCCAGGCTGAATTTATAGGTACTGTGTATATGTATATATATAAAACTAAATGTTCCTGGATCAGAGAGAACAGGAAGCTGATGAGCATGGGGCCAGAATACCTGTGGACAGGTGTATGGTTTCCAGAAAAAAATGATTGCAGTGATGGCCTCAAGGGATTGTGCAGCAAAATATTAGCTTATGAATGAAGTAACATATTTTTTTCTCATACTATTTTACTTGTTTTTTATATATATATTTCTATTTAACTACAATTCAAAACAATGTCACGATTTTCATTAAACTTTCATTTATTTTTTTATATTTCAGCTTGTTTCAGTGACAAATGATTTATTTTCCTTCTTAAGGGCAGGAATTATGTTGCAGAGGTGTATGTAATAACGAAAGAATCCATTTCTATTAAAAAACATTGAACATGAACATATACAAAATTCATTCATAAGAATATTTCAGGACACAGGGGTAGAGTTGACGAAAGCCTCACAACAACTTTTAAAGTCAGAGTTCAGGGTAGCATGGATTAATGGGCATGTCTTCACCCCACCGTGAAATGACTTTTTATGATATGCAACAGGGACAGGCAGGATGTCTCAATGAGATGAAATTTTACAACAACTCAAACCTCTGCCCCCAGGAACCGTCTTGCTGTGGGGCAGCAGGGCTGCAGTAACAGCCACACCTGCAGTCACATGCGGAAAAAAACAGCAGTCCTGAAATATGAACAACTTATAGTTAGTTAATTTTTTGTCTATTTATAAGTAAAATCTGTGAAAGTTACAGATTTTTTTTTATTTAGGAAGCATGACCAGAGTCTGCCGTTAATTTCTGTGGTTGATCACGTCCTGGACATTAAATTAGGTAAAAACACTTCTAGACTATATGAGACTAAGCTTTCTAAAAGTAAATAAATAAATTCATCTGCACATCTGCGGTGCCCGACATCATGTACAATCAATAGCTTAGACTTTAAGGCATTTGAACTATTTCTGTTTAATTTCACATCTCAGTCAGCAGCAGTTACAGTGGACTGAAGGTGTCATGCCTGATCACTCGCTCATCCTGTGGGCTGACAGGTTGCTGTCCCACAGCCTGACTATGACTGATGTTATGTGCATTATCACCTCTCTTGTGTCTAAGCGGAAAGGTAGATCTATTGCTGTGTTTTCCATTGTTATTCCCTCTAACCTGCAACCTGAGGCTTGGTGGGGTTTGTGGTGCAGTCGCTACTTCCATGATGTGGTGAAGTTCAGTTTAAAAGAATGCAGATGTTCACTGTAGGAATAAATAAAACTGATAATCTTCTGGGACTTTGTTATCCTGCCAGCCATCCCACAAAGAGAAAAAGTAGCAAGAGATAAAGAAATGAGCAGGTTTAAATAAATAAATCCCATCAAATGAACTGCATAAATAAAATAAAGGTCATGCATGCAGAGGAAATGAATAATAGCATGAACAGATGGAAAGTATGAGCTTAGAGTGCTGCTGTGGAAAAGCCATGTAAGTTATTATCTCTTTACTTTGGTAAGTACACTTCTGTGTTTTCCACACTAAAGGAGATTTGTTAATTAAATTAGTGACTCCTTAGAGTCATTTGGAGTATTCAGCCACCATTTTCATCCTGGAACAGGTTGACAAACTGAGTTTATCTGATTTCTTTGCTATAGCTGATGTCCTGAATGGTGGTTAATGCCAAAATGGGCATCATAATACACAGTGAACCGGCTGCTTTGGTTTCACACACCTGGCCTTTGCAATGTACTGAAATGAGCAAGAGGTGCATTAAAAATCCAAAGAAATATGATCTCTACAAATCTGACAAAAATCCCCAAATACTGTAGATAAAATGGGTCAGATTACCAATAGTGTGTATTAGATTAATGAAGAGGGCTGCTTCCTGTATTACCTTTTCCCTAAATAATCCTGAAATAGATAAATAAATGACCACTTCTTCCTGCAGGTCTGGCTGCTCCTGCAGGTCCCCTAAAAGGAAGTTTTAATACGAGTATATGAGGCCCAGGTGGTTCAGGATCTGACCAGAATCCACTGGGGGCTCCTGGAAGCGGCTCCATCCCACCTCAGGCTCAGAAGCCAGGAAAGAACATGAGATATCCACTGCTTCAGATTTGTTCCAGTAGGTGGGAGGAGTATGATGCAAGATCATTGTCAACGCATGAAATAAGAAATACTTTATTCCCTACAGCAGTAAATCGGGTAAAGTAGGTTATGGAAAAATGAAGAAGTGTGTGACCAAGTACACACATGTTCATTTAAATAAGATACTTGCAAATCAGTGTAATCAAATATAGAATGCTTAGCGTGTATTTGATCAGAGATCATAGTAAAACTTTAAAAGTGTGATTTATGGTTGTTATCATGAATAAGACCTGACGCCTGTGAGTTACAGTCTAAATGTCATCAGAGGGTCACAAGCATTATCCCTGGAGTCCAAGAAAAATCTATTCCCACGCCACCCACCTGTGGGTGTGAGCATCCTGGACCAATCAGGAGAAGGTAAGTGCAGTTTTTTGTCTCCACCCCCAATTTTAAAAAAAGCTGGCTTGGCTTTGGATGAACCACATGCTTAAAGTGGGCTAATAAGCACATCTTGTCATGTTTGTAGACCTTCATTTCATTTTAAATAGCTGGAAAAGCTCAGGTGTCTTAACCAGGGCTGAATATCACCTCTGGACGTGCTGCTTAGTTGCAGAACATGCACATCTTTGCAGGGTTCGAATTACAGGGGAGCCGGGGGGAGCTGAGCTCCCCTATAGACACTCAGTTGACCCCCTTAGGGGGAGCTCTAAAAATTCCACTTTCAGGTTATATTTTATTTTTCCCATAAGGTATCTTTTGTTTCATAAGAAGAATAACTCTTAGTATTGTGTATTGTTTATTCTCATAATTAAATCCTTCAAACAGCGCGGGTGATCTGATACGATACCTTCAGCTTTTGCTTGTTTTGGTGTCGTCAGCGTTCCTGAAACAGCCGCTTGATGCTTTATTTGTGGTTGTTAAAAAAACTTCACGTCCCCGTTTCTGAATAAACAAGCTGCATGCAGTTATTGGGAAGCCCACAAAGACTGTCAGCAGTTACATATTCTTGTTTTTATGTTTATTTTTTATGGTAGCCACCCTTGTGTTGGGTAGATTATGTTAATTCCCAACTGCCTTTGAACGCAGCAAAGTTTTATTTGTGAAGCCGCGTATTACCGATGGTTTAATTTTCCTTTCTCGGTTGTCTGGACTTTTCTCACCTTATCCAGTGTTTAGTCCCATTTTCCTGAATGTGAATGAATACTAAGAGGTGAGCACTAATTTTTCTATTTGAGTTTATAAGTACTTTGTTTTATTTAACATTGGTCAGTTGCTAATTAAAACTAAAGCAACATGCTAGCAATGAAACAGCTATAAATAACACGTCGCTCCCCTTACTTCTTTATTTGTTCATTTTAGGCATTTGTTTTTATATCTATTTTGAATTCTGTAATTTTGTACTCCTCCAGTACCACAATTTGGGGATAAAGCAGTACACAATTAACCTGTGTATTTCTGAATCCCATGTCTATTATCTCAACTAGCACGCTGGAGATCTCTTTTTTAACTGTATGTAGCAAGTTTTGGACCTGCAGTAACCACAGTTTTGACCGCGCTACATGCACTAATATGTATGCGCGTGCATGTGACTGGTCATTGTGCACACCTGAAAATAGGGCTCCCCCGAAAGCAGAGGTGTAATTCGAACCCTGCATCTTCGGCTAATTGCAGGATCTATTTTTAATACCAGCGCTTTTCGGGTTGGAATTGGGCAAATGGTGAATGTTCAATGTAAAAAAAAAAACCCCTCATACATTGTGATGAGAAACTTAACAATTATGAATTTCTTTGGTTTTCTGTTTTTAGCACCACTAACAAAAAAAGAAAATAAAGGCCTTTCAGACACACTGATCATACACTCACACATAAAATGCAGTTTTTCTCTTTTTCCTCTGCCAACCTAAACAATTAGCCGATTACAGAGTCATAGTTTTCATTGGTGAATGGAGCTACGACGCCACTAATTATGCTGGGGATTCCAAACTCTTTAATCACCTTAAAACAGAAGCAGCATCAATAATGGAGGACAAAAATAATGTCAGAGGGGTCTGCCTAGCCCTGCTAGTTTATATCAGAAGGCTCACATGGTTACTGCTCGTCTTCAGGATAATTTACAGAGAAAATAGAAATGCCTGCTGGAAATAAAATAAAC
>JAVQJG010020179.1:0-14113 GCA_036024015.1 Craterocephalus amniculus | reverse complement strand
AAGGAGGTCGGGATGCTGTTACTACTTCTGGCGGGTCTCGGTGCGGCTTGTGTCAGTGCGGCGGGCCCGTGCGGCGGATGCTGCAGTAATGTGTCGGTGCGGCTTGTCTCGGTGCGGTGGGTCTGCTGTTTGGTAACGTTGTGACAAGCTGTCCGATCACTGGGTGAATGATCTAAGGTAGCTGAAGCTTCACGCACCAGTTATTTCCCCTGGTGTACAAGGGTAGAGCTGTGTCGCGTTTAAATGGACAGTGTTTAAATGTATGTAGTGGCATTATGTCAGCTTCCACAGGAATCTGTTTTCATTGTAGCCTTCAGAGATGGGAGATTTAAATATGGTTATCCTGATCGTTTTATATCATATCTGTGTTTTTTTAATTAAATTATTTTAAACCTAACACTGTACATTACTAGCAGTTAATTGTTTTATATCATTAGCCATGTCCAACTTACTTGGTAGCCTAATTTCACAGCTTATATGAATGCTGGTCTGCACAGGAGGGATGTGTCTCCCTCCAACATGAGCACCTATCTCTCTTTTGATATAACTTTAACAAGCTTTACTTTTTATAAAGGTATTATATGGAATTAGTATATTTTAACATGCAACATCTTCTTTCATGTTTGCTGTTGAGCAGTGTAGTGGCAAATATCAAGGTGGGCACTATGAAATTATTTAAGTTGTCTCCAAGTTCTGATATCATTTTTCCCCAACAATCATTCTGTTTCCTTATGCAACCTTATCTTTTGACTGCAGAAGCCCGAGGAGAGTGTTGGCAGAGCATGTTGTTGTCCCAGAATGCATCCACAGACAAAATATCATCCTCTATGGATCAGAAAGGTAATAAACATCCAATCCAAATCATTTTATGTAATGATACATTTTAAATGTGGTTGCTAACATACTGTACATAGAAAATATAATTGTTCATATGTTGTAATATATTTTTTAAGTTAGTAGATGAAATTTCCTCTTACTGTTACCTGTGTATCACCAAATGAATTTTAATATAACAGGGCATTAAGACCATATGAAGGCCAGCAGGTGCTAATAGTCTGATATGGTTAATTTCAACAAAAAATTTGGGGATTTCTTAGAGTGGATTATACATTTAGTTCTTAACATTTGATCAGACTTTGTCACTTCAGTTGTCAGTTGGAAACTGCTTGACTATTGTAGTTGTGTTTGTGTTACTGACAAAATTGTGAATAAGTGATTTATATCCCCATATGTTGTAAGGAGCTGTTGCGGGAGAAATTGGAGGGAGCACCGTTGATGAAGCCTCTAGATGAACAATGGCCTCCATAATGGACAAAGCTCTATCCAGGGAGAGCAACTTTTTTGCACTATATGGTACGTGTAGTTGTGTTGAGTTCACTATATTAATAGTTTTTATTTATCTTTTCAATCTGTTGCAGGGAGTGGTTCCAGGTTAAAAGTGCGGATGACAGAGTTGGGGGCATGGTGTGGAAAGGCAAAAATCTGAATTCATCTCAGAGTTTGAACGTTCTAATTGTTCTAATGTTATTATTTAATAAACCATTAATAAACTGTTAAATATATATTTTGTTTTTTGTTTTCTATTTGTATTGTGGTTTCCAGCAAAATGTTGCTGGTCCAGCATGACCAGCACCAAACTACAGCATGCTACTTTTGCTGGTTTTTCTAGCAGGGTTGCTGATTATTTACCATAATTCTTCTGTATACATTCTTAACTTGAGTAATATTCTAATGTTGAAGTGTACTTGGATTATTTGAATTGTACCAGCCTACTTGGTGACCAGACATGACCAGTTAAAACCAGCTACCCGCTAAGACCAGCTACCAGCTGACCAGCTAAGACCAGCCAAGACCAACTGACCAGCAAAGACCAGCTACCAGCTGACCAAAACCTAGCTAAAACCATCAACCAGCTTGACCAGCTAAAACCAGCTTGACCAGCCTTAGCTGGTCTTAGCTGTTTTTTTCAGCAGGGGAGGCGAGCTAGGCATTAGCACTAGTAAGCAAAAGCACTTGTGTGGGTCCTCCAGAAACACACGAATAGTAAAATGAGCGGGGGATGTATTGGAGACGGGCAGAGCGGCCTTGTGTGCTTCAGTAGTCGCTGTTGTTTTTATCAAATTACCACAAACACTCTGCAGCAAGCAAGCTCTCTCATCTGCCGAGATAAAGCAGAACAGAAAAATAACTTCAGGACAAAACATGTTTTTAGAGGATCCTTTGTAGAGGATCAGTAAGACCACACCGAAACAGCCATGTGGGTGTAGGAATAGAGCTTCCACACACAACATGGAGCATGTGTTTTCATTTTATTATCAGTTTACTGCATCTGTGTATATTTTCTATTTATTTAGCTTATCTTTGTTTTATATTTTTGTCTTTATTAATTCTTTTATTAAATAAAATTCAAACCTGCTTTTGACTCAGTAAAGAAATCTGTTCAAGTTTAATGTTTGCATTAGCCAATAATCCTAATATGAACTACTAATAATGCTCTCAGATATCCTTATTTGCAGTTATGTATCAGGCTCCAGTGACCAACTTCTTTCATTGGAGGCTGCAGCTGCAGGGAACAAAGCTCCCTCCAAATCACAGCGGATGCAACGCGATAGTTCTCACAGCCTGCGTGCTGCAAAGGTGAGGCTGATGTGACAGAAGTTGATACTATCAGGCATTTATGCGAACACGCCAAAGTGTACATGAGCTGCTGCGGCTCCAGGCATCTCAATTCATCTCCTGAAGTTGTTGCACTCCAGATCTTGATTCCTCTTTAGCAGCCGCAGTTGGAGAAATGTCAGCAGCACTTACGTGTTTTTAGCTCGGAGCGACCACACAGCGAGCCCCTGCCGAGACGTGCTCCTAACCCCGGTGCTTGCACATTGAATCAGACAGAAAACCCAACGTCGCGCCTCCTGCATCGTTTCACACTTCCAAGGAATTTAGTGAGACAATGGAGGGGTTGTCATCGGAACTTGTGGGGCACAAGGGTTTGAATTATTGGCAGCATTTGAATGATGGGTTGAGTTTTTAAGTGGATTTCCTCAGTTTAAAGAAAGGAATGTGCATGTCACTGTGCTCTATTTCTTAAAAAAGACAAGATATTTAAAAAAAATAATGTTTTTAATGTGGAAATGTCTCTTCTCTCCTCTTTAAATCCATTAAGATGGTTTCAAAGAGAGCTTTATGGGACACAAAGGGAGCGATCTAACTGCACACATCACTGCATGCTCACCCACAAACACACGCAGACGTGCGAGGAAGTCTTACCTCCCTCCAACGTCTGAGTCTAGTCTCTTCCACAGCTCTCGCTGAGCCGTCTCCTCGGCTGAGATTGGCTTCATCAAACCCTCTGTCTGCCTGACAGAACAGATTTCTGCCCCTCACTGTCTATTTTCAGTAAATCTGCAACCTAATCTCAGCAACATTGCTCTCTTGTGGCGGGGGGGCCTTTTCTTTCTCTCTTGCCCACGGCGATGGACACAAGGCGGGGGGATTAAAGTAGCTCAGGACTAGCTCTGGAAATAGAATACATGCGCCCTGCCTTACAACACACACATGTGACCCTCCGTTTTGGAGATACACCAGCTGTGTGTGCCGTCTTGCCGCTTTGAGGGGAAACGCTGAAAACAATCTTCTATTTGGAGAAGAAGAAGAAGATGAAAGTTCTACAGGCTGAGGGAGAAGGTGCTTGAAATGTGGGATGTGAGATTTCCTGCGGAACAATGTCAAACAAGAGCGACTGGGACGCCTCATGTGCTGCAGGTGTTACATAACGTGTGATGGGTACATCCAGTGCAGCTGGGAGTCCGTCTGCTCGCGGGTGTCACATTCTGCACCCAACCGATAGATGTGATTATGTGTTCAGCGCCACCGATCACCGAACAAACTGATTAAAACTTCCTCAAATAGTTTTTTCTCCCCCCCTCCTTGGATGTATTAGAGAGCTGCGAGCGATAAATTAAAGCCGAGGCGCCGGTAAACTCTCCGTAATGCAACGACAACATGAGATGGTGAAACAAAGTCAGGAGTCTCATCAGGGGGAAAAAAGGGGGAAGATGAGGTAAAACATAGAAGGCCTCGCCTAAGATGGGCTTAGTGGGAGCACGGAGCGCGCTCACAAAGACACTTCAAAAGGAGACATCAAATCCTGGCGCACCGCTCCCCGACGCGCAACCCTCATGTGGAACTTGGCTTGTTTTCCACTTCAAGGGCACCTTGTTTAATAGTGAGGAAGTTATCTCGACTGTATGCTTTCAAAACGCCCTTACAGAGCTCTTTTATGAGTTTTTTTTTCTTCTTTTTTCATTATACGGCAGCGCGGCATTACCAGGAATAGAGTGTGCTACTTTACAGATCTCATCCTCCAACACTGTAACACAGCCTGCAACCTGCTTGGCCTGAAAAAAAAAAAAAAAAAATCATTTTTCTAACTTTAATTTACTTTTGCTTCAAGGCATGAAACTAAAAAAAAAAGAAAAGTCATGAAAAAAAAAGTGTGGAAACGAGGAGAGTGGATGCAGATCTCGTGTTGAAAGACGGAGGAGCCGAAGCGGCCGCCTGGCGGGGGGGTGAGGACGGGGATCGGGCCCTGATGTGACCCCGTGATAACCTCCGGTACCCTTTCACCTCTGACACCTCGGGACAATCACTTCCTTCCAAAAAAGCAAACTTATCTGGCGGCTGGAAACTATGGGAGGAATGAGTGAGGACTTTCTTCTCACAGCGTGTTTGTGTGTGAGAAGCTTATCTGGACACACACCAGCAGATCGGGTTTCGTCCAGGAGGAGGCCTGTTAATGGAGCCGGCTCTTCTGCGGCCTTCGGGGTGTGTGTGTGCGTTCATGCTGAGACACCAACCAGGGATGAATTGGAACATATGTTTTGGGACAAACGTTTTTGGACGGTAGGGTGTGACTAAAACACACCGGAGACTTGGTGGTGCAGAGCGCCGTTGTGTAACTATAACTTCGACCAGTCAGGATCAGGTTGGAAGAAGGAAAAAATGGATTTTGAATGAATATGCATTTTTCATTCATTTGAACTGAATTCTATTTATATCACTTTTCACGTGTGCTACTATTTATTAAAAGTGTATTAAATAACTCAAAGAGTTGGGAAAAGGGAAATACACCACATTTTTCACAGTAAATGTTTTCCTACAATCAAGTACAGTCTTTATAGCACAGTAATAACAAGTTTGATTTATTTTTTATGCTTTATTTTACTCTATAGTGGAGGGAAAAAGTTTTCAGACACCATTAGAAATGTACACAATCACAAATATTTTCAAATTAAAGAATTTTAACGACTTTTTTCAGCTTTTGCTGAGGGTTTTTGCTGTTACTGTAAAAAAGAAACTGCATTTGAAAACCTAAGAGTGATTCATAATACACTATTTTGAAAATGTAATTATTGTTTTTTATTCTTTTGTATGCATTCTATTCTATCTTTTGCTCATATTGTAAAGCGTTCTGGTACAATGTTCTTGTTTTAAATGTGCTAAGAGAAAGTGAACTGGAATGGATTACATTTTTAACCAAATGCAACTTTTTTCCATCACTGTATATACACTAAGTCAAATGTCTTGTAAAACACCTTGAGTTTTTTAGTGTTTTATAGACCAATATTGATTGCTGGGAAGGAAAATCTGAGTTTTCAGTTTAGAAGCCACACTTATTTACCCGATATGACCATAAAACTGTACTTTTCAGTCTGTAAATGAATTCATTAAAGGGTTCTGTCACAACTCTGCCTCACCTCATGTGCTTTAACGGCAGTAAACACATGATCATTTCTAAACCATTAACTTTGGAGACAACATTAAGATCCCTGAGATGTAGCCTGACTGTAAAACTGGAGCTCAGCTCTACTAAACCCCCCTCTCCTCTTTCTCTACCAGAATTTGACAGATGTGGATATTATAAGACATCCTTGAGCTCACGCTGTGCCATAACAAATAAAATGAATCATTACCAGGGCTTCCGGCACCATGTATGTTTGTGTGTGTGTGTGTGTGTGTGTGTGTGTGTGTGTGTGTATTCCAACATGACTTCCTGTGCATGCGGGTACAGAAAGAGAAAAAGCTTGTGTTACAGAGAAATAAGATATTGAGAGTGGTATGATGGCAGTGTAAGCGCAGCAGCTTTCAGCTGTTGTCTCACCTCAGTGTGGCAGAGTCTGGGCATGTGCTGCTCTCAAGTGCTTTTCGTTTTTGTCCACAGTGTGCGTGCATTCTTGATGCGTGTGCATGTCTGCATGCAGACGAAATGACACGCACACACCTCCACGCACATGGTGAGCGTGCCCTTTCTGGCTTTGGTGTGAATTTGGACGAGCATATGGGATGTTTTTACAGGAAACAGCTCTGTTCCTGTGGGCACTACATCACCTTGTACTGATACAGTGAGTCACATGGTCCACATCGAAACGTTCCTTTGGCATTTACACAATAAACCTACAAATATATCTACAGATGAGTCTTCATTTTTGACCGCTGTTTTGACCACTTTTAAAGCAGCTGAAGTGTTGCTTTACTATTTTTATCAGAAATGATAAAAACTATATATTTAATAGGTTTTGAATTTTAATGCGTTCTGTCCAATCACATGCCCAACCAGGATACAACTAAGCGCTACAGTGTTTTCCCAAATGTAGCTTTTGTTTCCCCCTCATTTGCCAACATTTACCATCTGGCTCGGCGTGCAGGGAAAGACAGGTCACAAGTTCAAAACCGAGTCTGTGACAATCCTCCAGTTTTACCATGTGTGGCGTTTTCTTGCCGTTCTGTATTTTAACTCGCCACTGATGAGAACAGAGAGAAACTGAGCCCAAAAGCCGAGGTTTCGGCCATTCTGCCGGGAGTAAAGATATCAGCGATGATCTTAGCGGGGCAATTATTGCTGCCCATCAGTCTGGAGCGGATTATGAGGTCGTTTCCAAACTCATCCATCATTCTGCAGTAAGAAGGGTCTTTCACAAGGGGAAAACATTCAAGAGAGTTGAGCCAAGCTCTCCAGGAGCAGCGCTGTTAGGTGGAGCGGGCCAAGATTGCTCCATAACAATATGACTGATAACATCAGACAGAAAATCATTAAATCAAGTTATTGCTGCTAAAGTAGGTTCAGGAGGGAATTTAATCACAGCGTGTATGATTGTTGATCTTTCTTTCTTTTTTTTTTTTTACTACACAATGCTCCTTTATCATTATTTTTGTTAAATAAAAGCAAGACAACATACAATGTTTAGATTAGGTTATACTGGTATATAATGGCGCAGGTTTGGGGTTGGGATGCCTCATGTACAACCCACTGGAAAGACCCGGGCTACAAGGGACTTTTTCTATCAATTGCTCTGGATATACCTTAGGATGAGCAGGGAAAGGACACCTCAGTTTAAGCTTCTGCCACTGGAATAAAAACTCATATGAGCAGGGGAGGGAGACTGGCTGGATAGATGGACAGACAGATGGATAGATGGACAGACAGACAGAAGGGTGTTTATGAGATTTATGTGTTAAGACTTTAGATGAAAATCTTTAGATTCAAGAAACAGGGAACTACCTTCAAATGATTACTAATGAGATGAACATAGATGTTTCTCTTGTCTAATATTAATTCCTATTCACGTTATTGTTATCATTAGTTATATTATTATTTTTATTTTTAATCAATATTATCATCATTATTTATTTATTCATTATTATTATTATTATTATTATTATTATATTTTTTCACATGAGTTAAACTCTGTACACAAAATTTGACTCTTGTCTCCAGTCATGCCAGACAAATGTCTCCATTTAACTGTGTGGATAATCCTTGTATGGAAAACAAGAGCCCGGGCTTGTCTGCACACTTAAATATTTATAAAGCACTTTTGTAGTCTCAGTATTTCCCCCAAACAAAGCTCAGATATGTCGCATGGAGGTGCCGGGAATCAAAACACCGACCTTTCTTATGATGGACAACGTGTTCTACCTTTTAAAGCTGCTGCTCTTTTAAGTCAGGGAACAATGTGTGTGTGTGTGTGTGTGTGTGTGTGCTGAATACAAAACTAATTGGCAAATTGCAGCCGCCAGACACTTCAGAATGTTAATCAAAGAAATAAAACGTGCTTCTGGTGCACCTCTGCCTCTTTGAAACAGATTCTTTCTTGTGTGGATCACATTTCCACTTCAGACATTTGCAGTTACAAAGAAGTAGAGGCAGTCTGAGCAAACACTGTATAAACCTACATCTTGCTCATAAATAGAAGTTACAGGTGGGCGGGGGTGAAAAAGAGTCGCTACATTACACGTCTGTCCACAGACCATATTGGATTGCGGTAAGATCACACCAACAGATGGAATTAAAACCTTTAAGGGGATTGTAGGGGAGCTCTGAAATAAGTGTGTGGCCCCCCAAGTTATTTTGTCCCAAGTATTTAGGAGCCCCCGCCAGCAGGCTGCTCTATGATACACAAACCTGATGTTACAGCTTCTCACCCTTATAGCTGCTGCTTCTTTTGTGGCCCCACATGAGCCAGAACTCAATGTTATCCGAGTAAATAGTGCGGCGTCAGCTCGCTGATGACTGGCTACTGTACACAGGTTTCACAACACAAGGCAGGAATCGGACCCCAAGTTGCTGCAGCAGTTTTAGCATTACAGGCCTATTAATTGGCTTGTAATACCCGACATGAAAGCTTCCCGCTCAGGGTAGGGACATTTTCTCAACATGAAGCTCAGAGCACTGCTAAATGAAATCTGCACATTAGCTGCACTTCCTTGTGCTGGGGAAAAAGTGAGCTCTGGATCTGCTTTTAATAGCTACCTGGAGACAGCACGGACTATAAGAAAGCTTTTCCTCAATACACGCGAGGGTTGATTGACATTCGAGGGTCTTAATGGTTTCCCTGGGAGCCTGAACACAGCTCCCTTTGTGCAGCCTTGCAGCGAGGTTGGTCAAAGCAGCGGCATGAACCTTTATTACTCCTATCCAGGAAGCAGCTCTCTCTCTCTCCTCCTTTTCACTCCTGTGTGTTGTGGCGCGGTTTCCTAGCGACCCGGTCGCCCGAACACCACATACCCAGTGCTGGAACATGACATCATCACCGCCTCAGCTCATTTATAAAACTTATTAAGTGCGTGTTCCATCTCTTGTAAAACATTTACACCTTTTTCACATTACTGTCTTTTTTTTTTTCTTCTTCTGCATTTGACTCTAAAACAGTCGGGCTTTATGTGTATTTTTAAGGTGCGCCAGGAGACGTCGGGGGGCCTGTTGTTGGTTTAGGGTCCTCGGGGAGATTTCAAGAGCAGGAGCGCCGAGGCCAGAGGGGTACAGGCTGAGCCGCCAAATGGAAAGTTGGACCCTGCAGTGGATGGATGATAAAGAAGCCCTTTTTTCCAGCAAAGAAAACAGCGGGACAACTCTCGCTATTGTAAGTGGAAGTGTGAAATGTGTAACAAGCCTTGCATATAATCCCTTCCAGCTGCTTGAAGGAGTTGTGGTGTCTGTGATGGAGGGACGGTCTGTGTTGTCAGTGAGTTGAGTCCTGCAGACAAAGCCCCCTGATGGGCTTGATGGTAATAAGCGCAGTTGTGGCCTGGCAACGCCTCTGACCACATACCACACATCTCCCCCTTCATACACCTCCGCAAACAAGAGGCGACATGTCTTATAACAGCGAAACCGGCAGAACAAAAGACACGGTATACATTTCCTGTCACGGCCAAATTCTTCTCGTCCTCTCTGGAGTATCCGGATACTTCTCTGATCTCCTGCACGAGGCCCGATGGATCATGAGAAACAGAGCTTGTCAGTGTGTCTGGGATGTCTGGATGTGAGAACTGGCTGATGATAAAGGACTCTGCGTCTCTTTAAATGTGGTTTCTGCTTTTGAAGGACGTCAAATTCCAGTAAGAAGGGGGACACTTGGTCATCCTGTCCCCGGCTTTCATCACGCGGTCTTTGATGTGGAGGACGGCTAAGCTTCCCTGCTCTTTATTACTATCACTTCTTGATACACAAAAAAAGGCAAAGGGTCCGATCATGAGTGGTGTGTAGTTATTTCTGACTGAATTTGCTGTTTCCATGCTCGGAGAAGTCACTGACACCGATTATTGCACATGATGCTAAACATGAGGTTGTTGTGGACAGCGAGGAGTAAAGAAGGGAATAAATAAAACCGTGCGCGCCTTTTAAAATCATGAAAATTATAGCGTATGTCGCTGTAATGTGTGTGTATGTGTGGTTATAGGTAAGGCGGGTGCCGGGCGCTTAAATACAGACGAGTCTGAGCTGGGCTGTGACCTCGTTCCACTTAAGTGCTCCTGAAAAAAAGCAAGTCAGCCGAGTGTTAAGAGTAAGTGGCATACGGCGTCTGACTCAAAACACGTCTCATCAGAGGTGCCGCGCCTCGCTACCACAGGGCAGCGCCACCGTCTTTAACATCCGAGCCGTGCTCGCACATCAACCTGCCGTCCTCCGCCCCGGCAGAGCAGCAGTACGCCCCAACAGTAAGACGCTGAAATGGGCACCTGTAAGACCAACGCAGGCATCATTTCAGCCTCACTGTCACTTTCAGCTTTTTATTAATCTGTTCTTGGTTAAATCAGCAAACATGTATGTATATGTCATGCACCAAACTTTTCGAGCGCCAACTTACGTTATAGTTTGTGCCCCCCCACCCGCGATGACAACGATTAATTGTATTATATCAGAAGGGTCATCCTGCAGGATCCTCATAACTGTCAGAGTCCTCATGAATGAGCAGGGATTTATGCATTAATGTGTTAAAAAATGAAGATAATTTTAGATTTATCCCTGCATTACTGGTTTAATTTTGACAGTCATGATAAAACGTAAATAACTGATTTATATGATAATTTGACAATTCTCTGGTAACCCCCTGAGAACCACTGAAATAACAGACAAAGTTATTATCTTTAACCTTTAACCTATACAATGACGACCTGGGCCAGAGGTAACAATAAAACACATTTTGGTTGTTGTTCATGTTTTTCTCAGGTTATCTTCCTTTAATAATCTATATTATATATTTGCTCTGATGATTCTCTGCTTTGTTTTCTTGATTTCTTTACACGTGTAGCAGCTAGTTTTGTGATTTTTCTGTTTGAATATTGATTGGACAATTGTTACTGATGATTTCTGTTTTTTTCTTTCCACTTTCCTTTTATGTTCACCCTCCCCTTGTGTTGGTCCCACTTTCTGGTCAAGCATTAATATGTTATTCAACAATAAACAGATAAAATAATAAGTTTCAAGGACAGTCTTGTATCCAAATAGCTTCAAACCATTAATCAAATGCCTGCTTTTCAAAAGTGGAGAAGAGGTTTTCTGTTGTCATATTTATGGGTTCAATATAGAATCTGGATGTTTTTGCTGTGAATAAATGTTTTGCAAATAATCCCGGAGTTTGTATTTGTACATCAATCTTGCAAATGAGCTTATTTAAAAGACTTAATGGCTGAAATCTGATGAAATAATCAGCAAACAAGTGAATATAGACTAGATTTCCATACAAGACAGTATTTTATTTCCGCTCATCAAGTTGTCTTAACATGTTTCGATATTTTTGATGTGGATGGGTAACTTCATGTCTGCATTGAGCTGATGAAAACAGAACATGTTTGTTTCTCGTGAAGATTAAGGAAGCATAAGAACCTTTTTCCGCCTTTGTTGAACTGAGATCAACGTTAAAATAGACGAGGCGTTTAAAAGGGGTGAGACAAATGAAACTGAAACCACAAAAAAAAAATGTTTGTGATGCAGGAAAGTTGATCTGCCCCACACACCCTACAACACCCTTTGACCTCAGAACTGCTCTCATTATTCATACCGGGCATTTCAATTTACAAAATGACTCCTAAAGTTACCATCCTATCAGATTTTTTTTCAATGATATTTGTTTAAGAAAAAAAATAAATGTAATTTTATACGTGCAACTGAGTGCATTCAATAAGAAAAAAAAAAGGTGAATAATTTTCATAATTTGTTGAATCAAAATGCCAAACAGCAACATTCTCCCTGTCAGCTATCCAGGTGACTTTGGGTTTGTTTAGTAATCTTTTACAGTCTCTACACTAATATGATTTTCCCAAGAATTATTTATTTTTTTCCTATAGAGGAATAAGTTTTAGAGAGGAAGTTGAAATGAAAGAGAGGCTTCATTATTGGAATTTAGTGCCTATTGCCTTTTTCCGTTAAGGGGTCATGGAAGCGGCTTTTTAGAATTAGATGTAGCAAACATTTAACTCGCATGACTCATCACATGAATGATCATCTGTTTTAACCTATTAAACGCCGAGGTCCCCAAATTGGGGAAGTTTGAGAACAGAGGGCGCCAAATTGTGACACAATGGCTATTTGGACAACTTGTCCTTTTCTGGACTAACTTAGCTCTTAGATAGTTTGGCTTCACTTTTTCAGAGAAAACATGTTGGGCTATGACAGACATTTAAATCTACAGCTGCAACTTTTTTCATCTATGCAAAAATGTCATTTTATTTCTACTTCACTAGTGACATATATTTACACACTAAATAATGTTCCTTTAGTATGAGCATTTAAATGTACCCTGTGGTTGCAGAAATACACTTATTATGCATTAAATCGGGATGGGAAAATCAGCTTTCCTGCGTTTTTGGTACCAATTTTGGTGATTTTTAGTTTGCTTTTAAAGGCCAGAAAATGTGAAAAAGGTGAATGATGACATCGTCTACAAACTATATTAGGAGCAATATTTCCCCCTAGACAAAGCACATTTCATGCGAGTCAGTTTTTAAGATTTATTCGGCAGCTTTATGTTTGAACCAGCTGAAGATGAAGCACTTAAATTTAGAAAAAAAGCTTCTCTTGGCAAAGCCAGTTTTCTCCCCCAGCGTTAAATAACACACAAAACTCATTTATCCGAAGCAAGCCTGCATCACACAAGCTGAAGGTGCCAGACTTTCTGTAGCGCGTGCGTACATATGAAATACAGAGATTCTGTCATAGATTCATAGAAAATAAATCAACCTGCTTTAAAAACTTCCCATAAGATGCAACCTGCACACACAATGCGTTGCTGTGCGACGTGAACAGCAGCACGGATGAAAGTGTCTGAATTGTGAAAGGACGAGCGCTTTCTAGAAACGAAATATTCGGACGGCGTTTTCAAAGTGCCCCTAATCCACTCAGAAGCCCATCGCATGTGGGACAATTTGGTTAAAAAGGTGCAGATAAGCTGAACAACAGCGCAGAGCCCCTCCCCCGACAGCATGGCATCACCAACGTACCTCAACACAATGATCAATAAACACAAAGAAAGACCAGAAAGTGCATTTTGTGTGTGTGTGTGCGTGGCAGCGTGTGTGTGTGTGTGGAGGGGGGCCATTTTAATTTCAGATATGGCTCAAGACAGAAACTGGGCCATTTCAAGCTTTGATGTCTTAATTGTGTGTGTTTAATACTGGAGAAAGTGAGGCTTATTGATGGAACACCAGAGACGGAGGGGGGGATAAAAAAGAGAGAAAATGGGTTTGATGTGACAAAGACAAAGAATAATAACAAGAAGGGGAAATGAGAGGCAAGAGGACAGCCAGAGAGAAAAGAGGAGTGAAAAGGATGAAGGGAGAGAGTGTGAGATGGCAGGAGAGCGTGACGAGCTTCGAATGCAGAGGGAAGAGTGACGGAGCTGCAGAATCCGGGATGAATAGGCCTTGATTGAATGCACCATGAGGTCAAAGCTGGGGCCTCTGTCTGCTGGAGCCTGGCTTACAAAAATGACATGTGTGCAAAATATGAGTGTGCACGTCTAATTTGCACTTCTGAGACGTCTGAGCGCTGTTTTGTAAGACACGATACAAACTGGTTGTCTGGTCAGTGTATTGGGCGGCTGCGTTTCCCTTTGCTTTGAGAGCGAACGCACAGGAAAAAGCTCATGGAACCATGACGGAGGCTACTGAGCGTAGAGCTGTCCATCCTTACCCCGTGTTCACACCGGACAGCGGAATAAATTGTACGCGCGTACAAACTCAATGTTAAGTCAATGTACAGCCGCGGAAAAACGCGAGTTTGCTTGGGGCGGCGCGTTTCGAGCGGATTTGCGGCGCGGAGCCCCCCAATCGAGCG
>JAVQJG010020177.1:0-10545 GCA_036024015.1 Craterocephalus amniculus | reverse complement strand
TGGCGACCTGTCCAGGGTGTACCCCGCCTCTCGCCCCTTGACAGCTGGGATAGGCTCCAGCACACCCGCGACCCACTTGGATTAAGCGGTTCAGAAAATGGATGGATGGATGGATAGTGAGTTTTGAAGTCTTCCAAGTTGCAATCTGATTTCAGGCTTTTTGATGGCCGTTGGATAAATACTGACTCATGATTTATTTGTGAAACTGGTGACCTCTCTTTTCCAGATTTTTTTTTTCTGGATGTGAAAAAAAATTCTGTTGAAAGAAATTTAACTGATTAATTTATTTAATTAACATTAAATATTTTAAGCGTGACTAGCAATTAAAAAAAGTATTTCTCTGTAACTCATGAATATATCCACAAGAATTAGTCTCATGACATTTTACTTTTAGAACTGTGCCAAGTGGTGGCTGGAGCCTAATAGATCACCAAAGTCAATATTATTCATCCTTAGCGCACCACATAGGCCTTGTTTCGTACCAAATGCCACAATTCATCCACATACTTTACTATTAGCCACAGTAATTGGCTGAAAATAAAATGATCTCCAAATCTGTTTACCAAGAAATAAAGTTAGGCTTTTTCTGTCAAGATAATAAGTGATTCAGGTTTTGATGACAAATTTTATTTTCAGCCATTTATAACTTATTATTTTATTAGTCTAAATAGAATAAATGTGGAGTTCCCTGAACAAACAATTTTCACCTGCTGACTAAGTAAAAAACATGAATCTGAAAATTATAATAATGCCTCCTGTGTGTAAATAGTTGTGAATATTTGGTCTATATAACATCATCTTTTTTGTGTTTTCACATTTGGACACATTCCCGTCAATGCACCAAACCTACTAGTAATTTTCAGTGTAATAAATTGTATCATAGATGTTATATGAAGGAATGCAGCTAGGTAACAAACGATTGCACAAGCAGCACCATGTTACCTTTATATCGAACACTGCTTTGTAATTCTAGACCAATGGTTTGAATTAGGGTCATTTCAGAGAAATATGAGGAAATAGTTGGGTGTTATTCATGTAAGGCTCTCCTATAAAATGAGTTTACTGCTCCGTCATTTATGTCACACTTCACAAACCCATATACACTTACTCAAAGATATATGAAGGTACAACCAAGGCTTTTCTCTGTTACATACTGTACTGTTTTGAGACCACCAGAGCAACATTTGTTAAGAAATAAAATGAGGGGATTTGAAAGTGCATTATGAGATACTGTAATTTTGCAAAATAACTTCTTTAATACTATTGTATTTTGAGTAATGCACATTCATGTTCGCACACTTTTGCCATAATACTCATAACAGATCAGCATTGCTACAAGTATAACATTTGTCTGACCATTTAGGTCAAGTCAAGGTTGCATTTTTACCTCTGTCATTTTCACTGCTGACAAATAAAACACCTTTGCTCTTTTAAAAGCTCTTAAAAGCATGCTAAGCCAAATCCATTTTGTATGATGTTTACGTGTTTACTATGTGATGATCCTGGTGTTGTGGGGCAGAGCGGTGTCAACCTGGAGGATGGAGCCAGTCCCAGATTCTGGAGATAGCGATTGTCACTGCCTCCAGACTCTCTTTCTAATATTTTTGTCTAGTAATAAGGTGCCAATCAGGTTTCAGTCATCTATCTCTGACAGACACATGCCCGCGGCACCTGAATCTCAAAACAAAAATAAAGACCAACAGGAGAATCTTGTCAGGACTTGACATATTATTTGGGAGACACTACCCCACAATTAACTGTGCTGCTCATTCCACAGAAAGACAATTTTCATGAGTTGTTTCTCCATAAAAAATGTGACAAATCAAAAGACATGACCAACCAAAGACAAATGTCCTTACTTTTTGTGCCAAGATGGTAATAATGTCTTAACTGACATGCAAATTATCAAATTATTTTACCATGCAAACATAATGTGAATTTCTTTTATCTTTTAAACATGTATACTTGGTAATAGGGATCAGAGGTGGGTTGAACTATGACTTTTAGAAATTGATTCTCCAATTTCAGTATAGAAACAGGGCTCTGAAGTTAGACCTCAGCAGGCTACATATAAAAAACCCTCAGAACAAGCAAGAACACAAAATATCATCTAAGCAAACTGACAGATTTGTTAATGTCAACGTGGCATTCTCTGTTGAGCGCTTCTGTCAGAGTTGACGAATAACAGCAGAAATACAAAGATTGAAGGATTCTATCTGATACTCTGATTTTCTCAGGGGAGCATGATCCAATCATTTAGGCTCGGCCGGGGAACATCTAGGTGATCAGAGTCTGATCAGAGTCAAAGCAGATAAATATGACTTTTGCTGAGTCATTTAACAAGACTGAATACTGATTGAATATTTTCCTATTGCATTTATTAGATATTAACAGGTGGGAGTTACTTCTGCTGTGCTAAGACATGACTTTCAGAGAAAAATGACCAGTGGGCCTATTCACACACAAAGTCAACAACATTCTGGCATTGAATTCATATTCATGTCTTAAAGGGCCTTAGATTCTAGCAGAACTGAAAGCAGCATAAATGTGATGTAATTACTGCTCTAAGGCCACAGAGCCACTTTTCATTCTGCTCTGCAAAAATGACAGCATTGTAGGTAGAGATCGAAAAAGGAATAGTCTTTTTAATTCATTCATATTCTGTACTGATTAATCCATTCAGGGTCACAGGGGAGCTGGAGCCTATCCCAGCAATTATCCGGCATAGGCAAGGTGCACCCTGGACACGTCACAAGTCCATCACAGGGACAACACAGAAGGAAAAACAAGCATTCACACACATTCAGAGTGATCAAATAAACTATCATGCATGTCTTTGGACTGCGGGAGGAAGCCGGAGTACCAGGGGAATACCCATGCATGCACGGGTAAAACATTCAAACACAGAAAGATCACTGTTCAAACCCCTCCCCAGCAAAGGCTCGAACAAGCAACCTTCTTGCTGCAGTGCTAATAACCACTACACTACTGTGTTTTTTTTAATATAACTTATAAACATGTACGTTTTTAAAGTACTACTGTTCAATAGATATTTCTGACTTTCAACACACAGAACTTTGGCTGTCTGCCCACCTATCCATGGCTAATTCAGCATCCATCTTGCATCTGACCTGTACTATGAGATCTCCCCAGCTAGTAGATTTTCTTTCCCTGACTATTGTCAAATTTCTTGCTCTGTCTCCTTCACTGTCTTTCTCTCTTCCTCCAAGATGTTGTCTTGCATGTTTTTGCCGAATCCATCACAGAGAGCGTTCAAAATGGCCAGTGTGTTAATTTCCATTAGCTAACATGTGACACGGCGTGTAAAACAAATGTCGACAGCAATGTCTTGTAGTGTTGCAGAAGAAAAAGTTGTGAAGTGTGGTTAATCAGCCTCAGGACTGCTTGGCAGCTCCAGAAAAGCACAAAATAGAGTTCACTGTGCTATCAAAGCAGTCAGAATGCAGAGGTTTACGGTTGCTAAGTCACGTAATGCATCTATAAGGACTTGAAAAGACTTTATCAAAGACCATGTACAACATCAGGTACTAGTGTACACCGAGATTTGATGGAGTTTGTATGAAAAAATATTATTTCAGTTCAGGCAAAACTATCTATAAAACTTCAGCTGTTTGAGGTTCATTACTGAAACCTGATCGAATAAAGAAAAATCTTCTTGATGGTACCTGCATGAAAGTCAACTCCCACTGCAAACAGGGTCCCTGTGATGGGCATGAGGGCTTCACTGTTATCATTTGGGTCAAGAGCAATTCCTCGGATTCCCTCGTGGATGGAATACATCAGGAATGAGTCAACACCTGCAGAAAGAAAACCATTAGATCGCAGACGCAGCTGCAATGGGATTAAACGTAAACACCCTTTGATGGATGTATATTATTGATGCACTTCAGATTCATAAGGGATCCATGCTTATTATAAAAGTAATGAATGTCTGAAAGGAAGCAGGAGCTCTTACCCTCACAGGATGTGCGATCACTGCGTAGGTTATACCCAACAGTGCAGGAGCAGCTGCGGGTGCTCTCCGATGTGGGAAAACAGAGCTGTGAGCATCCGCCATTGTTTACCTGGCACAGGTTTCTTCCTGAATATAAAGCAGAACCAACAAAGGCGAAACAGTTAGATACCAGGAGCAAGAAGAGTGTCACACTGTGTGTGCTTTAGTTGAGTTTGCTTACCTTTCTGACCATCCCTGTCGTACACTTTCATATGAACCAACCCGCTTGTCTTGTTTCTCAGAACCACTAAATTCCGACCATCTCTCTTGGTGACCGTTCCCAGCTGTGCCAGTTCATCATCAGCCCACCAGAGTTTCCCACCTGCAAACATCAATGTAATCTTCTTAAAAACCCAACAATTCATATAGATGATGAAACATTATTGGCTTCTTCAATTAGACAAGTTTGAATATCCCATACTGTAGAGTTAAAAGAAGCTTTTCAAAAGCCAGAAGAAATAAATATCTGCATTCATCACCAGTTTTAAAGGCAAAGCGGTAAGCTTTGGCTTGTACTCAAATCACCCAAAGCTGGCACTCTTGTCAGAAAGCCCCTTAATAATTGAGACATTCTATGAGCTGATTTGATGGAGAAGGATACCCTATCCTCCACTTTGCTCACTGGCTTGACAATGTGTGCATCTCAGAACTTAGAATCACGTTTATATTTAGATGATTTGGAAACATTTCTTCTCTCCTAAAGCCGTACCTCGAACTTCAAGAAAAGGAAGACTTTCAATCATGAAGTGAAATGGGCTTGAATGTGATTTTCGAGTACATGTCTACAAAAAGACGCCCCTGGTCTCAAGGCAAGTGAGAACATGTACTGCAGTTGTTTTGTGTCATAATGTTTTAATGTCCACTCTCATGCAGTCTGCCATTGTGTGACAGAAACAAAGCCCTCCAGGCTTCTGTGGTGCTGCCACCAGGAGCATACGTCATGTGTGTGTCTCAGCTAACATGCACATGCACAACAGGCTCCTGACCCAAGCCTATCACAAACACACATTCCACCTAGCACTGGCTTTAATCAGATGTGACAGCAACTCCCAATGTGAAGTTCAAAGTGGAGAGGAGTCGGGCAGCTTCGCTTGTTACGGTATAAATATTATATGTAAGACGAAGGAGATAATCTCTCTGCCAAGACATGGTTCACTATAAATATTTTAGTGGAAAGGCCAATTTAGCATTAGGTGTTTTTGTGAGACAGATGTTCATAACAAAATAAAACCATAACAGTAAATTACCAAAGAATAATTGGGACAATGTACAATCCTCCAAATAAGGAGTAACAAAGGATTCAAATAAGAGACATTAAACATGAAAAATAAAGCAGAAAAAAAAAAAAAATATTTTCCACATTATTACATTTTGGCACTGTTACCTTTGAAATTTTAAACTTATGTATGGGGATTCAGCAGTTACAGTGGAAACGACGCAGGAGTCGCAGCCACTCTGTGAATGACTTCTTCTTTTAATGTAGTGTAATTTACAAGTACAGTTCTTTTTATGTTTTGCTCTAATTCATTCCTTCTGAATGGCAGTGCTCCAGCATGCAACATGCTGCGTAATATCCTACTGAATTGTGTCAGCTGAACAGCTTAAATGCAGCAGCTTTCATTTTGTAGTAAAAACATTTATCTGTAAAGGAATTTAACCTCTTTTTTTATTATATTAAACTCTGATTTTCCTGAAGGTAAGACACTGTTTTTCTGAAGTAATTCATTATGTTTCTTGATTTTGATATGGTAACTTGAAGAAAAAGAGCAATGTTATGAAACAAGAGGCAGGCATTTGTGGTACAGGAAGTAAGATGTGAATCAAGATGTATGGCACAGAAGGGATTTCTTATTCTTAGCCTCATTCAGCCTCATCTACAGATTTTGTCTTTGGTAGCTTATAAGGATGTACAGTAATCTCATCTCTGCTTAAAATGTTCTGTATTATCTGATAATAGATCTTCATTGATAGAAAATAGTATTCTGTTTTATAATTATACTCTGAAATAGAAATGCACAATTACCTTTTTACAGCACTGTTCTTCCTGGATCAGCTTAAATTTCATACATAACAAATTTATAAATTCCCAAAAAGATTATTTATCACATGTGACATCAGTGAATTTTTCAGTGTAAATAAAGACAAAAATTAGATTATTCCATGAATAGAAAATATATTTTTATATCTGTATAAAGTAAAAGCCAGCATAGAATTGATAATGCTTTTTTGTTTCACTTTCAGCCGTCCTTACAAATCAGGGTCAACCTTCTTCATTATGTTGATACCAGAAAGACCGTCAAGATTTATAAAATATGGATATTCAGGACAGCACATATTTATTCTGTAACCTATTTTATTAGAAAACAAACACATGTAACCACAAACACATAAAAAACTCCTACATTCTGAGCTTTCCATCCCTTAAAGTAAAATAAAATGCATTTCCACAAATCAGACAAATCCAGACAAGTGTGAGTGACAGTCTACATGCAGTTTACAAAACATTACACCCCAAAGGGCTTTCTAGCTAAGATTAGCTTTGTTCCCTGTGTTAATTTGATGCCATAGGGGACCACTGGCTAGATGTGATTGCTCACTTGTCGTGCATCATATTCAATTTCCACCTCAGCTACCTTGATTCAAGACAAGTCAAGGCTGATGGATCACTCGCACCTTCCAAATAGAGGCCCTCAAGCCAATCCAATTATTACAGAGCCCTAAGACCTGCATGGGTTGACCTTGCCTGTTTGTGACCCAAAGCTTTCATTACACTGTTTCACAAACCAGCATGACAAAAGGACCCTATCAAAGCCATCACAAAACCTTATGGTAAAATTATGTTTCTGCTTAACTGTCTACATTACATAAACTTCTGTGAGGACAGCGTAATATCTTGGAGGCAGATCCACATGTTTCCCAGCCAATACACAACAATGACTCACAAGGTCAGACTATTGATCAAAGCTAGGGGCACAGTATTTAGATCTAGAGGTTGCTCAGTGTATAGCACTTCCATGGCTGCTCTGAGGAAAGGAATTTGATCACCAAACTGAACAAAAGGCAGGTTGAGGCTCACTTTGAGACATCTGCAAACTCCATGCAAATCTGGGAAGGGATCAGAGCCAATATATGTGCAGGGGTCAAAATCTCCCCTTCTCCACCACAGTACCACATTGGCTGAGTACCTGGACCACTCTAATGCCAGCTTTGACAGGGACAGCAAGGACCCAGTCCTGGCACCCGTTCCTCCCAATGACATTGCACTTGCCCTGAGCACACATGACATGAGACTTTTGCCAACATAGGATCAACCCAGGAAGGCAGCTGGATCTGATGGAGCAATGGAATGGGAGCTTTAGCACTGCGCGGTAGACCTGGCAGAGGTTTTCACTTGCATGTACAGCATGTTGCTGCTACTGCATGGGTGCTTCAAATCAGCCATTATCATACCTGTACATAAACAAACAAATGTGAAACTGTATGTCTCACTGATTATCGGCTTGTGGCACTCAGTCCCATACCAGCAAAATGCCTTGACTGTGAATTACACATACCAGGAAGGTAATATCAGCTACAACTGAGCCATTTCAATTTCCCTCCAGACAGAACCAGTCAATAGAGGGTATTGTAATTACGCTCCACGAAATGTTGGAGCATAAAGTCACATATGCAAGACTCCCATTGGTACATTTTAACTCAGCCTTTTATACAATATTACTAAACAAATTGAGGCCCTCTAGGTCCAAACACATCAGTATGCAACTGAACACTGAAGTGACGACCTGCTCATACATCAGAGTTGACAAGTATATCTCAACCACTGTATCCGTCAGCACCGGAGTACCCAAGGGTGTGTTTAGCCCATTACTCTACACTAGGGAACACCAACGCCGGCTGCTACACACCTGACTCAAATTAATGGGTCCTTAAGAGGCTGGTGTGGAACTTTACACTGGCCCAAAAGGTCATGAGTTGGTGATCCCTGCTCCACAAACCTTTTACAAGACTGGTGTACCTCCCACATTTCAAATTTTGTTATTAAGCTTTCTGATGATACAACTGCACTTGGTCTCATTCCTGAAAGATTGAGTATGAGGAGGAAGTGGAAAAAGACATAGCTTGTTGTGCTGAGCACAGTCTGGTCCTTAACAAACAAACAAAAGAAATGATAGTGGACAGTTCATATACCCTCTTCCTCATGTCAGAAGTGAAACAATCACCGGCTTGAGGTTACTGGGGGTAACTGATGCAGACTATCTGACCTGGGGCACTAAAACAGAAAAGGCTGAGCAGCATCTGTACCACCTAAAGAAACTGAGGAGAGCTAATCTTCCACAGAACCTCTATCACTCTGCTATTAAGAGTGCCGATCTACGGACTTTTAGTGCAGTTCTCCAGGTGCACTCAGACTGATGAATAGAAGCTCCAGTAAGTAGTGAAAACAATAGGGAGAATCATTAAGACCATTTTCCTGGAGATCACCTCCATCTTCAGAAGCTGCTGTCTAAGAAGAGTTTATGAGAGCCTCTGTGACCCAGCACACCCTGTACATTACTTGTTCCTGCTGTTGCCTTCAGGCAAAAGATTCCGGTCCTTCCAGGCCAGAACCATTAGACAGAGAAACTGTTTGTACCTCTGTGCAATGCAGCTGCTCACTGAGCACTTTACCACCCTAACCCCATCATACTACATCTTCCATGCAACTACAATAACTGTGAACCTGACTGTGCATTTGTTGCATTACTCTTTCCATATCACATTTTCCTCCGTATGTCCAGTTCCTCTATTTTTCTTCCTCCTTCCGCTACTTCTTCAGGCATTGCTGCTATTTGCTGCTATGCAAGTTGTCTATGTACAGCACGGTGGGTTTATTGCACTTTTTTTTAATTATTACATCTGTTGGGTGATGCTTGAATATTATCTAATTGTTCTCCACAATAGCATTGAACTGAGTTGGTTGAATTGAATTGCCTACTTCCACATGTGTAAACAAGCTCTCTCATGATGCTCATTTGGAGTAACCTTAACCACTTCAAATAGGCCTCCATGATCAATTAAACGTTCTTCGACCAGAAAACACAACATGAATCCACTGATCAATTCAGTGTTAACTGACTGAGTCACCACTAAAGACACAACAGGCCTTACTTACCCAAAGTCATGTGATGATACAGCCCAATTATATGCCAGGGCAGCATGTATATTTAAAGCACATCTTAGCACTCATTTCAAAACATATCTGCTCAAATTCCAATTAGTGTTCAATCTGAGTATGCTTAGTTTGAAAGACAAAGCACACAGTGATATAAAACATTGTGGTAAACACATTAAACAGTTGGTTTATTACATCTTACAGCATGCAGACAAAAAGAAATCTGCACATTAGACAGTTTTCTATAATGGCCATTGTGAATTGCACAAAAGAAGCCCGGGAGCTGAAAATGGCCTGTCTGGCTGCTGTCTTCCTCCACTCTCATTTTCAGCTGACCCTCTCACAAGTGAATACTAAATGATCTCTAGTTACAAGGAAATACATGTTGAATTCAGAAACCGAGTGTATATTTGTGTAACCAAATGCAAAACAGTGAAATCTAGTATTCAGCTGGAATTTCTATGGCACAAATATACATATGTACACTGAGTGAAGTGTGATGCTTTGGCACTCAGTAAGGTATATCAACTCTTATGTCATACTTTGAGAAGTTTCTTCTCATTCTGAAACAACCTAAGAAAAGGTGAAAATTAAATGTTTGATAGCATAATGTCTTCCCTGTCTGGTTGAAGCCAATTATCCCATTCCAAGTCGATTTAAAAAAAAACCCTTGAATGCCATTACATTAGTATGAAATACCAGCTCTCCTGTATATAGCCGTGCTGCTAATGTTAAAATACTGTGAAATGATCAAATTCTACAAAGAGCAATAAAATCTCTAACATGGTGCTGTTCATTTTACTTTACATTTTTCTCAACATAACTAAAAATGTTCACTAATTGTGAATGATGGAGTCCCGCAGACATCATTTCAATGTTTTGCTGTATCTGCTCCTGTGCAGGAACCAAGTCATTAGTCTATGTCACCTTATATTCTAGTTCCCATTTGTGAAATGAAATAATGAAGACTCAGAGGTCCATCCCTCTAAAGTCTTAGCTGTAAGAAATGCCTCTAAAAATGTCCCTAAAAGAGGAAGGATTCATCTGTGAAATGCTACTAGCAAACAAATCAGTGGGATTTATCCTGTCACTGTTGTTATTCGGTAACACTGCAATTAAAGCTCATTGCATGTACTGATAGAACCCTTCACACAGGAAGTGAAGGCCTGTCATGCTTAATGACACGCATCAAGTCTGACCCAGTGTTGGGCACACTACTTTTAAAGTGTAATTAATTACACTTACTCCTTACTTTTCCCTAAAAGTAACTGCGTTAGTAACGGAATTACAGCATCATAAAAATAACTAATTACTCAGAAAAGTAATTTTTCCGTTACTTTGAAAAATAAAATTTAAAAAAGTTCAGATATGTGGCCTT
>JAVQJG010020150.1:0-11725 GCA_036024015.1 Craterocephalus amniculus | reverse complement strand
TGTGTCTTCAACCTGTTGTGCTCCAGAGCCCCTGCTACTGGGTGATAAAGGGGATAATGTCTGATTTCGGGCTGCACGGTGGTGTAGTGGTTAGCACTGCGGCCTCACAGTGAGAAGGCTGCCGGTTTGAGTCCCGAGTCGGTCGGAGCCAGATTCCGGCTGGGGGTTTGAAACTGTGGCCTTCCTGTGTGGAGTTTGCATGTTCTCCTCGTGTATGCGTGGGTTCTCACCGGGTACTCCGGCTTCCTCCCACTGTCCAAAGACATGCACGTGAGGTTAATTGGGCACTCTAAATTCTCCCTAGGAGTGACTGAGTGTGTGTGAGTGGTTGTCTGTCTCTCCTTGTCGGCCCTGCGACAGACTGGCGACCTGTCCAGGGTGCACCCCGCCTCTCGCCCCTTGACAGCTGGGATAGGCTCCAGCACACCCGCGACCCACTTGGATTAAGTGGTTCAGAAAATGGATGGATGGATGGATGAATGCTAAACTATCCACAAAGATCCTTTTGGTAAAGCAGATTTGTTCAACACATCACCGCAGTCAGACCATCGTTCTGCTTGCTATGATGCTGGGCACAATATGTTTTAAAAAATGAATTAATAAAATAAAACAATGAATTCATTCTGTTTTTTAATGCAGCTCCAGTAGAGAACACATGCATTCAGTGCAGCCATCTCCAAAATGTTATAAAACACTGTAACGGGCCATTTTGCATTTTTAGATGTCAGGGATGTCCACTCCTAACTGGGCCCTTAGAAAGAGGAGCTGATCATTTATCCCCCAAAAGTCTTCCTCATTCATGTGTTGAACCAAAGCCAGTGCTTATTCTGCATTATTCTTTTTTTGTTATATTCTTCTTTAAAATGGCTCTTTTTGGTGGGGTTAGTTTGTCTGTCTGTCTTTTAGCAACATACCACTTTGTCAGAAATGGAATAAAGGAACAAGGAAGATCTTGATTTTAACTCAACCGTGCTCAGAATTAAAAAAAAGTTGACAGATGACAAAGATGACATCATGGTAGATGTAATCTGACACGGTTTGACCCAGATCATCTTTTCTGGATTTTTTTACCTATAGTTTTCAAAATATCAGGGTACTGAGTGGATATTGGGCCTTTTGGGATTTTTCTCAGATGACTCGCCGGCTTGGTGGAGATCTGCGCTTGAGTATTTGTAGTTTTTTCTGATATCATTGTGCCTTTCCCTCATCCCAAACTTAAGTAGTAAACTAACCATTTACATTTAATCAAGTAATAGTTACCTCTAGGTTATATCTTGGTGATCTTATTCATCTGTATTAAATATTTTTGTTCGCTTTACTTACAAATAAAGAGGGACAATTGACACTTAAATAAGTCTTTTGAAAAGACAATTAGAATAAACATAAGAATAAAAAAAATAAGAGCAAAAATTCTAAGTTCAATGATTGGTATTGAGCACGTGGAAGATTAGCTACCGGTGTTGAAGTGGCTTTTGGCCACAGATAGCTACACAGTTCAACTGCAAATAAATGAATAAGTAGCAATTTTTAGTACAGAATATTTAGCTATACTGAATTACTGTATAAGGGGACAGACTTAATCTACTCCAGCAGTTTCATGTCCCAGTAGAAAATTCTGAAGTCAGTTTTCAACTTTCAAAGCTCAGTTTAAAAGATTGTAATGCCTGTTATATTATGACTAATATCTCTATTTCTCTTTACCATCTCATTTGATGTCTTGATGCTAAAAGACAGCTTGATTAATAAAGTTTGAACTGTTGGGTGTTTTTCTTTGTCCAGTGTGTTAAACTTGTTGTACTTTCACACAATATAAATGTAATGTAAAACCTGTGTCTGTCAAGTCACTTAAATGAGTTCATGCATCAGTTGTTTTCTTCATGATGAAGTTGATACAGAAAAAAAAATCTTCTATGCCTCAAAAAGGTGGATTCACTGCAGGCAGGAATGAACACAGTATCACCATTCAAAGTGTAGCAGGAAATGTTCAAATAATTAGATATTTCTGTTCGACATTCAAGCCATTTGACAACATTTGTGCTATGAGCGTGACTTATTCTCAAAGCAGCTTCAGTGGCACAGTTAGCAAGGTAGCTTCAAGACGAATCATATAATTCATCCCATCAACAAATTGTGTTCTTCAAAAAGATCAGCGTTCAGGAATAATATGAAAATGCAGCGCTACAGCTTAGACAGAAAATCTAAACAGCAGCGTACAGTGTGGACTAAGGGTGTATGTTTTTGGATATTGTGTTTACATATAGAGCTTGGGAATGTGGTGTCAAGGGGCAAAGCATTTGCAGACAGTCAAATGAAGCAATGCCAACAGTGTAATCACAACTGGTTTGCAGTGTGTTTTTTTAGTGTTTATTTTTCATTTGTGGTCTGAACTGCCACAACCTTTCTCATGACTGTATTGGAAGACCATGGCAACATAGTGTTTATATGTGCCAATGTGGAAAATGTCCATATAATGTGCCCTTGTATGATTTTTTTTTGTTAACTTTTAGAAGAGATCAATCTTTCATTCCGGTGACTACAGTTATGGCGGCCATGTCCCTCAATGCACTGCAGGAGGATCTAATCCAGGGGCGTCCAAAGTCAGTCCTCAAGGGCTGCTGTCCTGCAGGTTTTCCATGTATCCCTGCTCCAACACACCTGACTCAAATTGAATGGATCCAGCAGCAAATTAAGTTCTGAACTATGATTAAATCATTTGAGTCAGGTGTTGGTGCAGGGAAACATGAAATCCTGATGGATTGTGGCCCTCGAGGACCGGAGCTGGACACCCCTATCTGTTGATACAGCAAGTGCTGTTACTTATGCCTCAACAAAGGAGCAGCCAATCACTTAACTGCCTCCACTTTGTCTGCTTTTAATGAAAATCGACAATCAGTCATTTTGCTGACAAATGACATTAGAGGCCACAGTAGAAAAAAGTATTAAAGGCAATACAAAAACACATATTTTTTGTTAAAATAAAAAAGGAAAACTTTTTAGAATATAAAATCTCATTTAAAAAAAGACATTATTTTCAAAAAAGTATGACGGGAAATTCGGACACCGAACTGCAGCGCATTTTGTAGCACACAGCCTGTTCAAGGCTACAGACAGATACGCGGATGGCCTCGTTATTTGGGGTTTTTAATGCTTCATGACCCATTGAATAAACTGGAAATGCATGTGTAGTTTCTCACAAATCTTGCCTTAAGTCACTTTAATAATTACATAAGTAGATATTTCTAAATAATTAAACACATAGTTCCAAATAATATGACCTCATTACCTGTCACGATGGGGAGTGTTAGTTTGTGTGTATGTGTGTCCAATGCTAATTGCTGCCTGATTAATCTCCAGTGTCTGCCTGTGGTTTTGTTTGCTTGGTATAGTGAGAGAGAGAGGGGCCCATATTTTCTGTTGACCTAAGTTTGACCACAAACTTTAACATCAGTTAAGTCCAATTCTGCAACTCAATCAGAATTATTGTAAGACAACTGAATGTTTTACAGAAAGGAAAAATAAACAAAATCCTCAGACTGCAGCAATATTCTTGGATTGTCTTTGGATTCAGCACGTCAGACAGACTCCAGAGTTCTCTCAGTGACAAAGTTTCATAGTCACTATTCTCAACAGCTGCTGTGACTGTTGTTGATGTCATTTGCTATATTACTCAAGACTGAATCATTCTTGGAAAAGTGAATCAGTTGTTTGTGCACATTAAGGGAGGGAAGTTGGATGTGGATGTTTAATGCAGCTGAAGCTTGAGCTTAAATTAAAGTTTGGATTGTGGCGATGTTCATCAGCTGATGATCTAGTTATCACATAATTCCGAGATAATCACTTCATGAAGAGCATGAGACTCTGATTCTTTCGCCAAATAAGGCTATATGATTTGTCCACTTGGTGTAAAATGTCACTGACTCTAAACCAATCAGCCTCTGGATCTTGCGTAATATTCTCCAAGGACGTCCTTCACTGAAAGAAACCAGATAAAAGTCATGAACTTCCAAGATAACGGGGTCAATCCTTTCTCACATTTAACCAGAGAACAGAACGGTTAACTCCTCAGGACACCATTGTCAGTTTGGGGCAAAGAAAACGCAAAGATGTCTGAAGAAGTCATCCGCAACGCTTCACCATCTGATTCTACTGCTCCCTTAGAAAGCAAGAGAGACGTAACACCAGGATTTCAGCGAACATTTCGCCTGGACACAACTAAACCGCAAAGTGTTGTGTATGTTGTGGGCAGCTCCCTGTCGGTGAACCTGAACAGGTAAGCTGACATGTCTGAGTGGATTCTGTAGGTGGGATGATAAACATATGACATAAATAAACTTATTATATGAATAGATTTTTAAATGACAATGAAGACACTAATTTCCTATATGAATTAATTCCTAAAAAATAAGAAATAAAAATATTGTGTAATACGGGATCAGGTGTTATCAGAAGGTTTTGCTCTGATACTCCCTTTCTCTCTATGTGTTAGGGTATTTACATTTAGAAAATAGATATCTCACAAAATAAGCCAGTTGGAAACACTGAATTTTAATAGAAAACTCAAGTAGCTTACTTTTAAACTTAAATTAGCCACTAGAAAGCAGAGATATGAGAAATGTTTAGAGAAGCAGTTCTTAGCTATTATAATGCTGCAAACAAGTGGAACAATAGCATTTTTACTTTAGACTTAATATGCTGCAAACAAGATCATGATGTTAGACTTAATCATCATTTTATATTGATTCTGTGTTTAAATGATATCTAATCACCGTTTTTTACATGTTTAGAGAAGCAGTTCTTAGCTATTATTGTGCTGCAAACAAGTGGAACAATAGATCATGATGTGCATTTTACTTTAGACTAAATCGACATTTTTGAATGATTTTGTGTTTGATTTTGTGTTCATCTTATTGTAATTCTTATGTTGTATGTAAAGCGCTTTGACTTGTCTTGGACCTGAAAAGCGCTATATAAATAAACTTGCCTTGCCTTGCCTTGCCTTGCCTCTGCTGCCTCTTGTGGTTCAAGCTGAGATGCTCCAGGTAGATTTAGCAACTAGCATGTATCACAATGAAACTTTATGGTTCAGTCCTATAAAAATATTATGTTTTATGGAAAGTGAGGTATCCTGTTTAAATATGCAAATCAAATATTATATTACCAAATAGGTATTATGACAAAATCTGAATACTGTATTAAGCTGAGTTTAAAGTTGTTGCATTTTGTTAACTTCACAGTAAGTACATAAGTTATGAAGCACACAAAAATGTGAAAATACAGCAAAACAAACAAACAAACAAAAGATTGTATTTGGACAAAATTCTCTACAAGATTTATCAAAACCCTTCTTTAAAAATCTTAGAAATGGACAAAGGCATAACTGAAAACTGGTGTGTACATGCTGGAGTGGAAATTTATGGTCCAGAATCTGAGGGGGAAAATGAAATGACTTACTTCCATCACTTTTTGTGATAAACCCTATTTGCAGACATCATACCCCAGTAAACTCACTGGCAGATGTGTGTGCAGGACCTTCATCTGAACATAACCCTAGTTACACAGACATACAGACAAATTACTACTGGAAGACCTTAGAAAATTATAAGTAAAACTTTACACAGTTTTATGAGAAATAATTTTTTCGGCACCAAAACCAATCAAAACGTTTATTCTGAAATGATCTCACCTCCATGACCAGGATATATGACCATATAGCAAATGCAGAAATATTCTGATAACTCTGCAGCTGTGGGGAATATCAGTGACGGGCAAGAAGCTGAGTCAGAAAAGATCACCTCACCATAAACATATAGAACAAAACAGATGAGTTATAACTTCAGGAGGAAACAAAACTCTGTTTGGATCCTTTGGAAAGGTGATGGAGGAATAACAAGTAGTTGGGAGTTCAGCTGGACAACAGACAGCAGGAAATGCAACAGAAGCATCTTAAAGAAGGGACAGGAATCTGAAATGATTCAATGTCTGCACCAGCATGTCTCATATGAGGTTTGCAGCGGCTGCCGGAGCAGCATCAGAACAAAAAGATCATGGCTGCTTCCGTACTGGGGGATACCTCTGGAGCTGATTGTCAGTTATGATAGAAGATACTTCACAATATTCTTTACATCGTCTACACAACACATAAATCATGTGTGAAGGTTCTTCAGACATAAACACCATCACTGATTTGTTACGTGTACATCACATCTTTAATGTGTGAGATATCTGCATGTGACGTAACCTTGCAAGGCAAGGTGAGTTTATTTATATAGCGCTTTTCAGGTCCAAGACAATTCAAAGACTTAAGTCAGAGAATTGACCCTAAGAAGAGAAGAAATCACATCATGTTGTATCTCCACTCTGGAGACACTGAAATAAAGCATCCATTTCTCCTTTTCGTCAGAACCCCATTCAGAGCTCCGCCAGATCGGACTTCTGTTCTGCTTTCCCATTTGTAATTTCTTAAAGAAAAGAATTCCCCAGAATAGAATTTAGAAACTTTTGAAATCTTAAAAGAAAATAAATAGACAGGCTAAATAAGCTTAACTGAGACTAAAGTACTCAACGTATCAAGGTAATGTTGTGAGAAACACGTGTTATAACTTTTATTTTATTGTGTGATTGCTTCCGTTTAATATCGGTGATATTTGCGGACTTTTTTTTATTGTTTACTGCCAACATCGCTGTGTCACGTTGTGTCTCAAGCAACAATAAACGGGTTTATGTCGCCTTCTACTGGAACAAACTGAAAAAGAACTCAGTTTCAGGCATTTTCTCAGCCCCGCCTCTTCCTGCTTTATTTTCGCGGGAGATGCTCAAGAGGGCTGAGTCACGTGATTACAGACGGATTCCATTGGACGGCTCTAATTTTACCCGCCGACCATGCAGAAGAGCGCGTGCTGTGGTGACCAATAGGACGGCACGCTTTACTGACACGCGGGACGTAGTGGCGCGAAAACCTTTCAGTTGTGTGGTCTGACGGCGGAGGAGCTCACAGCACCGGAGACTTCGCAGATATTTCGGCTGTTTTTGAATAAAAAATAATTGAACGGACATGATGGCAACCGATACCGTAGATGACCGGAATCTGAGAGGAGCTCAGAGAGACTACCTGGACTTTCTGGACGACGAAGTAAGTCATTTTTTCGGGTTAAATAGTATATCGGAGGGTGAAAGGAGAACCCATGTGGTCCCAACAAAAGAATTACGAATATTTTTTATTATTATTTGGCAAAAATGTCATTAATAACATGTTAAAAAGCGTCAGCAGTTAGAATCGCTAAGAATTAGGACGTATACAAATGAAAAAGTTGTTTACGCAGAGTTCATGTAAACATTTTGTCCGTTTTCTTGTCACCCTGCAGCAAGACCAGGGGATTTATCAGAGCAAAGTTCGGGACATGATCAGTGAGAATAAATCTAGGCTCATCGTCAACATCAACGACCTGAGGAGACGCAACGAGGCCCGGGCTGCAAAGTAAGACAACACATGCTCCAAGCTTCTTCCAAAGCGGCCATCACAGAGCAGGGATGATTATAGATGCTCCAATTACACATCCAGCTGATTGTGTTCAGCTCTGCAGAAACTTAACAGCATCACTTTAGATTAAATAGGTCCCGTTTTTTAGTTCTGTAAACTCTGGGTTTAGGTTCCCCAGGTTGCTTTCAGCTGACTCTTTTGTTGCTGAGCTAATTTTCCTCTGCTGCCTCTTGTGGTTCACGCTGAGAAGCTCCATGTGGATTTTACAAATAGCATGTATCACAATGAAACTTTATGGTTCAGTCCTGTACAATAAGTATATTATGCTTTTATTCAGGTGTTATGTTTAAATATGCAAATCAAGCATTGTATAAACAAATAGGAATAATGACAAAATCTGGATACTGTATCAGGTTGAGTTTAAAGTTGTTGCATTTTGTTAAACTCACAGTGATAGGAAGCACTTAAAAATGTAAAAAATACAGTAAAAGAACACCAAACAAACAAAAGATTTTACTAGGATAAAATGCTCTACAAGAGATATCAAAATCCTTCTTTAAAAGTCTTAGAAATTGACAAAAGCACAATTGGAAATTTATGGTCCAGAATCTGAGGGGGAAAACGAATTGGGACTTACTTCCATCACTTTTTTGTGATACAGTAAACCCTATTTGCAGACATCATACCCCGGTAAACTCATTAAACAAAACTAACATGGTACAGTAGATGTGTGTGTAAACCTTCATCTGAATGTAACCTTAGTAACACAGACATACATCCAAACAAATTTCTGCTGGAAGACCTGAGAAAAGACCTGTAAAATTTTATTAGAAAACCCCTTTTTTTGGCACCAAAACCAATCAAAACATTTATTCTGTAATGAGCTCAGTCACAATGACATCTCATTCTCCAACCTGAGTCTCGCCTCCGCACAGTTTGAGCAAATTTACTCAATGATCAGCTCATTCAGCGGCACAATGTGGGTCATTATCACACTGATTTCCGAGTTAAAGGTTCGATACAGACACACTTGGGGAAAAACCACCGGCTGTGTGTCTCCTTCTGAGAATATTTTAGAGAATTTTCTCTCTGTATTTATTCCGAAGTCCTGGAAAACAGGAATTTGAGGGAAACCACGTGACCAGTTGTCCTAAATTGAGACCAGCCAGTGATAGTTTATGCCCAGCATGAAATCATACCTTTGACGATCATCTTTAGCGTCTAACGGAGATAATAAAAAGTCTGAGTGGAAACGCATCAACGCACCGACTTTAAACAATATCGGACATCCTGCACTTTTCATATTTTCTCTCCACCATGCTGAAAATCGAATGGGGGAAAAAAGGAAGACGTCATGGTTTTATCAACCGCATTTCATCTATTACTGAGGTAAAGTGTTAGTTTGCGTCCCGTTAGCGTCTTGTTAGACGTCCTGCAGTGTGTGTCTGGCTTCCCTCGTGTTGTTAAGTCTAAGTTTGTCTCTCAGGCTGATGAACAATGCGTTTGAGGAGCTGATGGCGTTCCAGCTGGCTCTGAAGGACCTGGTGGCCACGGTGGACGGCACTTACGCCAAGCAGCACGAGGAGTTCTTCATCGGCCTGGAGGGCAGCTTCGGCTCCAAGCACGTCTCCCCGCGGACGCTGACCTCCCGCCTGCTGGGCAGCATGGTGTGCGTGGAGGGAATTGTCACCAAATGTGAGTCCAGAGTCAGAAAAACGTCTTCAGGAAATCTAACGGGTGGATAATAATCTGGTTTATTTTCCCCGATGTCGTCGTTTCAGGCTCCCTCGTCCGTCCCAAAGTAGTTCGAAGTGTTCACTACTGTCCAGCCACCAAAAAGACGATGGAGAGGAAGTACACAGACATGACCTCCCTGGACGCCTTCCCGTCCAGTGCCATTTACCCCACCAAGGTGCAGAGAGCCAACGTTTCTTTATCAGGGATTTACTTTAACCCTTTAGAGTCAGAGGGCATGTTGGGGGTTTTTCTTGCCTGTTACTTCTTGTGTATTATTGATGATAAAACAGTCTTCTTATAATGCAAAATCAAGTATTGCACATCGCTGAATGACAAAAGTTATAGAATCATTAAGAGAGAGGATGAAATAAAACGGTAACATATACTAAAATGCCCAGTGAACTGCAATGAACAACTTTGTAGGGTCTTAAATTTAGGGTCTTGGATAAAATATAAAACCTGTAGCTATAATACAAATGTCAAAATTGTCCCATAAGTGGTTAAAAACTCCCATTTGCCCACTGTCACTGATGCCGTTCTTGGAAGCAGACTTACACAGACAGAGGAGAGAAGCATCTCCAGAACTAATGATCTTTGACACACCATGTGACAGAATAGAAGCTCTATGATTGGATATTTCATCTCATGATACCGTTCAGCAATGCCATTGGACTCTGACTTTCCGATACACGTAACTTAGTTTCTGTATGTCCCACAGACATACCGGAACTATCAGCTATACGATACACGAGATATACACGGCTTTGTTTTTTATTTGTAAGGGACATGTGCAAAAAACATTAAAAAGATGCTTTGCAACATATTTAGCCAAGATAATTTCCATATGCAGGCCCTGAACAGATGAGTTAAAACAGTCTTAAGAAAAAAGAAGAAAAACAAAAAGTGAAACACCAATCAATATTCACATACTGAGTACAGTATGATCTTTAAAACCACAATTACTTCATTACAAAATTCCCTGATTTAAATCATATGTTGAAATAACATTTTTATTATTTATTACATTAAAAAAAAAACTTTGTGTGTTTTCCTGCAGGACGAGGAGAACAACCCCCTGGAGACGGAGTTCGGTCTGTCCATCTACAAAGACCACCAGACCATCACGGTGCAGGAGATGCCTGAGAAGGCGCCGGCCGGCCAGCTCCCTCGCTCTGTGGACATCATCCTGGACAACGACCTGGTGGACCTCATCAAGCCCGGAGACCGAGTGCAGGTGGTCGGGACGTACCGCTGCCTGCCCGGCAAGAAGGGAGGCTTCACCTCCGGCACCTTCAGGTGAGACGCCCCGCAGCAGCAGCTCAGGCTCGGAGAGTCCCAAAGCCGTCCTCAGTCTCCTAACGTCCGCCCTCTGTCCTGCAGGACCATCATGATCGCCTGCCACGTCAAACAGATGAGCAAGGAGGTGGCGCCGCACTTCTCTGCCGACGACGTGGCCAAAATCCGGAAGTTCAGCTGCACTCGCTCCATCGTACGTCCTCTCTCCAGCTTTTCTCTCCATGCTCTTCTCATTTCAGCTGCAGAAGCAAAAATGTTGTTTGTTTATTCTTTTTTATTTGCGTCAGAATGTGTTTGACCAGCTGGCTCGCTCCCTGGCACCCAGCATCCACGGCCATGAGTACATCAAGAAAGCTATCCTGTGCATGCTGCTGGGCGGTGTGGAGAAGGTGCTGGAGAACGGCTCCCGCATCCGAGGGGACATCAACGTCCTGCTCATCGGTACCCACACATCCCCAAAGCCTTCCTTTACATGAGCATCATAAACATCATGTCACCATTATAGACTTTAATGGTACAACTGTCGGGGAAATAATCCTACTGCTTCTTTAAGTTAAATTTATTTCTGTATTTTGATGCAAACGTAACAAAATAAGAGAGAAACAAAGTAAAGTTACTCAGTCGTCTCATTCCAGCTAAGTCCCCTCCACTCTGAAAATAATAGATAAATCTGGATTCCTCAGAGAAAACAGGGAGGCTTCTTATGCAAACTTTTATAAAAGCAGTTAAAATTTAGAAACACAAAAATCTTTGACTTCCACTTTCCTTTTTAAAGGAATTTCTGGGTTTTCAATGTGATTTAACTTCAAGGCGGAAATAAAGAAACAAGACCAAGAAAGAAAAAATAGGGTTGTCTTCTACAGTCGGGTCAGTTTATTTATAAAGCCCTTAAAATGCTCTACATTAAATCAGAAAAACACATGATTAAAGAAATTTAATTAAAAATAATGAAAATAGCTAAAAGATAATAAAGGAAATCAGATCAGGTCTGAGGTGGCCTGAGTGAAAATGAGTCTTCAGACGGGTTTTACGTGACAAAAAAAGCCTTCGGACAAAGACTTGGGCGTGGGCGTGGCCAATTCATATGACGCGGGCGTCATATGAATTGGCCATAAGTTTAAAGATAACATGAACTTCATAAATGAAGGTGAAACATTTTTAGGTGGATTCAGTAACACTGAACTCATCAAACCAGCTACATTGCCAAATTAAGCA
>JAVQJG010020145.1:0-56656 GCA_036024015.1 Craterocephalus amniculus | reverse complement strand
CGACTTTATTCTCGTAAAATTACGACTTAATTTTCATAAAGTTATGACATTATTCTCGTAAAATTACGACTTTATTCTCGAAGATTGTGAAAAAATATTTTTCTAAATGTGGCCCTAATACTCCGTCGTAAAAGTTGAGATGGTCCCTGTGATTTAGTTTTAATTAAGTTTACTTTTATTTTATTTTGTTTCTGCATCACGAGTCAGGTTGGTTTTTTTATGTTGAACTTGCTCAATCCATGTTTAAGTAGGCCTACATGAGAACGTACCTGATTATTATACTATGTTTGTATTCACCTTCAATAAAACAAATTTTGAAAAAAATAAAAACATAATAAGATGCGAAGTGTGCCATCACCTATCAGAACACAGATTTTCCGTTTTTCGGTCCCATTAAATCCGGTGTTACAGCATGTGAACGTGATCCCAGGAGGAACGCCAGGTTCTCGTTTCGGTTTTGATAAGCCTTTATCACCACAGCCTCGGTCTGATTGGGTGGCTGGAGAAAAAGGAAGTAAAACATGTTGCGTTATGTTCTTACGGCTTGAAACGCTCGCTTCTGGCCGGAAAGGTCAGATTTTTAAACTTTAAGCGAAACCTTTGCGTGAACTGGAATTCAGCAAATGAGTTGGTAATATAAAACGCGTGGGCTACAAGTAGCCTATGCAAAAGTTCAAGTTTTCGGGCACATACGGGACTAATGTGAGTGGCAACGCGCTCTTCCTGGTCTGCGGGACTCGTCTGTGAAATAAAGTTGGTGCGTTATTTGGAAGAATCAATCAGCGCCTTAAACTGATCGAAATGGATCACGGTCGCGCGAAAGACACGCTGGAAAGCAAGGTAAAGCCAAAATCCACAGGTGAAGAATAATGAGCTGACAGCTGTACAGCTCGTATGCCAGACTGTAGTATGATGCATCACTTTCAGTCATTTTTAAATGTAAGTCAACAAACCAGTTAAAGGCTTGCTAAGTGTAAACTTGCATTCAGGATACTGTGCATAGAAGCGGAGGATACGAAAGTAAAGCAAATGTGAAACGTCCCCTTTCACGCATGAGAGGGCACTAATGAGTATGACACACACTCAGCAGTTGTAGAGCTGCAATGACAATGTTGGTGCACCTAAACACAAAATTTAGTGGTAGAAATATTAAGAATAAACCTTCTTTATATATATTTTATTTACTTAATTACATTTTAGATGTGATGATGGTGTTTTCATCATGTCTGGTTTATCAAACCAGCTGCAAAGTCTTAAAAAATACTGTTTTATGTAGCAGAAATCTGAAAATCCTCACAATCAAAAAGCTGTATTGTTAAAAAATTCTGAAAGAAGGTGTTAATATAATATTGTCTTGTTTGTATTTGTAACAGCTTAATAAAGGTGATTAAGACGATGCTCTCTTTCCAGGGCTCAGTGATACCACGGTACAGGGAACACTGTGATGAGTCCACTGACAACAGACCCACTGACAGCACTGCATCCCTCTCTGAAAGCTTCTACCCCATGTCGGGTCAGAATGAGACAAGGCCGTTCAGAAGAGTGCGAAGTCCATCCAGACCAAGAGCATGGTTGTCCGATTCTTACAAACCAAAGTTTGGAGTGCGAGTCTTCAAGCCTTGGTAAGACTGATCGGTTGAGGAAGCAGTTTGTTATCAAAGTAACCTTTATCACTGAAGCTCTGACTTCTTTGCCTTTGATGTTGCAGGTATTCAAGAGATGATCGCTCATTCCACAAAGCCAATTTCGGTGGCCAGAGGCCCCCCTACCTGAAGAACCGATATTATGTTCATCGCAAAGACTACCCGCCGCCTAAACCTCACCACGTGCTGAGGGACAAGGAGAAGGAGAGGGAAAAGAAAGAAAGATATGAAGAGAGAGAGAGCACTGATGGACGTTCACCCTCCAAGCAAAGCAGCAGTAAGTTTGTGCCTGCAGAAGAAAATGATGATAACCGTAATATACAATTTATACTTTTAACTCATTTAATAAGGATCAGGTTAAAATGTGGACAGAATTTTCAGACAATGACCGAATGCAGCAAGTTAAAGAAGATACCGTATGCTTATAAATGACATGCTTTCAGTTTATGCCGTGTTAAAACATTTATTTCTGTCCAGTTTTGGACTAATTTATTTTGCACTTGTAGTGATAATTTAAGCGATGGACATGCAAAAAAGGTTAGGGTTAGGGTAAGGTTAAGGTCAGGCCAATCCAGACAAAGAAGATAAGCTAGCCTGGACTAAGTTGACATTTTCTGCTACTTTTATCCCTTGAAAAACAGAGTTGTCACAGTCAAAAGTCCAAATATGAAGATAAACCTTATTATCCCAGAGGGACACTTCGCTTTGCATCTTAGCAACACACACACACACACACACACACACACGCACGCACGCACGCACGCACGCACGCACGCACGCACACACACACACACACACACACACACACACACACACACACACACAAAGTGAAAGAACACAACATTTTCATACACATGTAAATAAATAGATAAGGTGTAGACTTACAAAGGTGAATGGTAGATGCTACAAATGAAAACATGTATCTGTTTTAACTGTACAACAGCATTTTTGCTTTATTTTACACAATAATCCAAACCTTTCTAATAATTTGGCCTAAAGGACCCAAACCAACAAATATAAAAGAAATTTGAAACAGCTCTGAATTAAACATTTTCATAATAGAATGGTCTACATTACATTTTCAAGTTAATGAAGAAATTGCGTCTGCTGTGTGTGCATTAACTAGCAGTATATAATTATTTAGTGTACACAGATCTTTAAATTTATCCACCACTTCAACTGCATGACCTTTAATAAAATACAAATATTTCTTTTTTTTTTCCCGACACATTGACTTATAAAATAGAAGGTTTGCACCATACTGGAAAGTCTGTGGCCATAATCACAGTCCTTATCATGCAGCAGAGAGACTATGTCATCTGCAAACTTTATGTTTTTGTCCTGATGGTAGTTCTGAGATTCATTTGTATTAAGATCAAATAAGAGGGGAGAGAGGACGCACCCCCGAGGGAAGCCAGTGGAGGATAAAAGAACATCTGAGAGGCATCATTACTTTTCCAGGGTTTAACTGTTTAACAGACAATTAACCAAGAAGTCAGGCTGAAGTCAAGGCTACGTATTCTGGAGAGGTTGGATGCAATTAAAAGCAGAAGATGGAAAAAAATGTGAGTGGCATGTAGAAATACATTTTTCAAGTTTCTCAGAGGCTTTTCATTACAAGAGAAGCCAATCAGCTGGGTGAAAGTTGTTCAGTGATTTTTCTGCTTTAATCTTGGGGATTGGAACAAAAAATAGAGTCTTTCTGGAGGCGCGGCCAACTGCCCTGCACAGTTTTTTAGGCAGTGACCACTTATGCTGTGGAGACGTGGGCTTTTCTCTCTTTACCAACCCTTAAAGGTTGAAAGACAGACAATCTGTCACTGTTCATGAATGACTGTTTTGGGGAAGTTTCCTTATACACAGCAGCCAATTCCTCAAGTAAACCATGCGTCAATAAAATACAATGTGTGGGTCTTATCAGTAAGTTTCAAAAAGGCATGTTTTCTTGTTTAGAAATATGTAAATTAACTTCACTTGGGTTTACCAAGGCTTCACACAGATGAATGTACGCAGCAACGACCTGAAATAATTTGGCCAAATCACGCCATGTTTAATAAATTAATCCCAGTCTGGAGAAGAAAAACCGGATTGGAGATTTTGATTGGCCTCTGTTGACCTCACCAAGCGGCATTCTGGTTTTCTTTCCTGCATGACAGGTTTGCACAAGAGAACCAAATAAACAATACTGCTCCAAGAAATGCCAAGAAGAACCCTGTTCGATTGGAGCCATAACAGAGGTCCAAAGTTTTCATATTCCTGGTTGGACAGTTTACTTATTAATGAAGATTAGTCAGTGAGCTCTCAAGTTTGAGAACTGCTCATGACAAAACAGGGGACATCCAGAGCAATATTCTGCAGCGTTTGGACTGTTTTCACTATCGTTCAAGTGGGGACATGCAGAAACCTTCTTGTGTGCAGCTCTAAAGGAGGGGGCTGGGGCCTTTAGGCGAGGAAGGAAATGCTTTTGGCCATATGGTCTTTGAGTTGTAATGATTTTATGTTTAGTAAAGATACGTATCATAATTCACAGCCAGATCATTTGTTAAGTGCAAACAAACAACTTTACAAAATATTTTATAACAAAACCAAACTTTCATGTTATTTCCCCCACTATGCTGATTCTCAGGCATTATATGTGATCACCACTGAGTGGCAGTATAACCAAGCGGAAGCACTTGCTCGATTTCTGGAAGATTTTGCATCACAAATAATTAGTGTTGACGATGGGGTGGAGGGGGGTGCAATTGTTCATCATAGTATCTTGTGCTTGGTAGGTAGTTACACTCTGGTAGCAACCGACCAGTGTTACATAATACTAATCACTAAGAAGCTTTTCTGAGATTTAATGTATAGATTATGTCATGAACATGCTGCTGGCTCGAGCCAATATCCTGAAATGAACATTGTGATTTAGTTAGTTCAGATTTCGAGATGTTTGTGTCATTATTTACCAGTGAGAAGAGTGTAAAAGTAAATAAGAGAAATCTGTTATGCCTCCACGGTTGTAACACTAATTGAACAGACCACGTATCAGATCTGCGCTTGTATAAAGCGGTGTGTTGCATATTGCTGGTATTGAATGTCTTTATCTTCGCTTGCACAGAGCCACTCTATTTGTGCACACACTGCAGCACTGTGGAGGTGTGTGTTTGTGTATGTGTGAGTGTGGAACAGGTTTTTTGTGTGCCGAGTGATGGTGCTATGATGGTGACTCATCTCTGATTTGTGTGTATATGAGAGTGTGAGAGAAGAAGAGAGGGAGAGACTTATCCGCAGCACATAATAAACCATAACAAATATAAGATTTTACATAGAAATGCTGCAGTCCAACAATGCAAGTCAGGCAATGCTGGCAAAACATGTATTGATTTCAGACATCAACTTGATAAAACAGAGACCATACTTTCATGTCAGTCATTTTGTCTTAGAGCGCACAAATTCTCTCAGTGTGTTGTTGCGATGACCTTGTGGTTTGTCTGTCTTCCAGCTTCCAGACCCAGCTTACCCAGGTCCACTTCCAGCAGAGACAAGGACACGCAGTTCACTGTAAGTTCACAAGCAGGAAATCTGCTCTGTCTTCCAGCTCGTTAGGAAATAAAGTGTAATGGTTCACTCCATGCTCACAAATGGCATTTCATTCCACAGTTTTTCATTCCACAGTTTTTCCTGTAAGGCAGTGCAGGCCAATCTGAATTCTGATGCAGAGTTATTGCACATAAGGGCTTTTCAGCAGGTTTGTATTGAGTCATGATGTTGAAAATAAAAACAAAAACAAAGGAAAAGAAGGTATTTTCAACAGTCAGTTTGTTGGTTTGTGCATCACATACTTCATTCCAGTTTGTATTAAAGTACATAGAATTTTGTGTTATTAATTGGAAATTGGCAGGCGATTGAGATGTGAATTTCTGCTGCAGGATATTGTGGTATGCTTCCTGTGTTTTATCGACCAAATGACAATTTGGGCCACAAAACAGGGAAGATCAATCAATACTGAAAATGATTATTTGTATGTATGCATGTACTGATTGATTTCCTGCCATGTGCGTGGCAGAAATGAGTCTCAAACTTGCAATTACTGTTACAGTTTCATCATCTAGTGAGTCGTAAATGTCAGAAAGCACCAAAAAGCTCATGTCATATAGCTGAAAATAAGATGTTGTAGTTATTTTTCTCTTTATCAATCAATTTATTGACAGTGCAGACTGCTGCAGAAAAAGCTGAAATCAAATGATCGCATACATTTCTTGGCAGAGCTGAGCTCAGCAGAGCAGCACGTGATGAACTGCAGCTGGTTACTGCTGCAGGGAAGTTAAAGCCAGGAGAAACACTCTATGCTTTATTACCTGATAATACACAAAACATGGTTTCATTTTAAAAGTCAATGGCTTTAATCCTATAGTAATTTGATCAAATCAAAATATTTTTGTTGAATATTGTGTTAAACAGAAAATGTAATCATTGAAAAAGCATTTAAGTTTATGGTGTTTTAAAAAAAACAAAATCCAAATATTGCCAAGCTGTGTAGAAATGAAAGATAATATGAATTAATGTGAAAGTCTTTATCTGTAGAAGTAATGGATAATGTTTCAAGCTTAAACTGAAATTTGAAGGGAGCTGAGTCATGTTATCATAAATGGCTCTGTGGTTTTCTTTACTTCTTTTTTGTATTCCTCTGTTGCCAATTTTTTATCAAATTCTGTTTTAAAAGCATGAATATTGTATAATTCAAAACCCTCATGATATAATTTTTGAAGGATTTGAAAGAAGATACATGCAACGTGACTAGAATTTCAAATTGTGTAAACTTTGAAACATTTCATTCATTTTCACAGGCTTTTTCCCCGCCGTCTCAGTCAGTAAATTACTTCCTCATCCAGTCAGAATGTTGTTATTTTATCATCCAGTGCTGATATGATGATTACGTTGCTTTTTTTCCATTGAGCTCAGGCTCAATTAATGTGCGACCAGTTTGTAAGATACCACTTTGGCTGTTATTTATTTCCCTCTTTAGCCAGAGGGAACCCAGAGCATCCTACATACACAGCACTAATCCACTTTTAGTATCCAGTACTGACCTCAGGCTGCTGTGCTCTATTTATACGAAGAAACCATCACCATTTCTGTATTCTCTTTTTATTTTGTACATTTTTGCTACCTTATCACACACATGCTCAGAATGGTTAAAGATTTATTGATAGTTCCTCCCAGTATTTGAGGTTGATGCCTTTCAGTCCTCCTCTTTTTTTAACCCATGTTTTGTGCTGTGTGATAACTTGAGTGTGTCTCCTGTTTTGTCCTTGTTTCAGGTTTCTCAGAGTGACAGGAACCAAAGCAAGGAAAGAGACCACAGAGCAACCAAAAGCAAAGACCGGGAGCGGAGCATAGATGGAGAGCTCCCTTTAACTGCAAGCCAGACTGCAGCAAGAGACAGAGCCATCCAGCATAAGAGGAGAGAGATAGATGAGGTGGGGAAATGTAATTACACAAACTTACACACACACACACACACATATACGGGGTAAACTATGAGAAAAAGTACAGTTAGAAAAGAGGAAGGGAAAGAAATAATACAGTAAATAACCTCTTAAGGGAAAGCGTGTCAGGGTAAGGATCTTAGATAGAGATGGAAGACATGAAATGAAGAACAAAAGATGAGTTTGTTGTGGTTTAAACATTCATTTTAAAGTAGTGAACGTGCGCCTGAGGCAACACAAGTGCCATTATTGGCTGCACTTTGATGAGCCTGGGAAAAAAGGGCTTGTTCTCTGTTGGATGATGTTTTCATCTCTTTTTATTTCTCCGATCAAAAAAGTGAAACTGGCTCACCTGTATCATAAGAGGCTCCGGCACGTGTTGTAATACTGCCTCCAATGTGACAGACATCACATGAGGCTCTGCTCATCCGCTGTGTGTTTGTGTAAGAGCCTGTACGTGCGTTTCCACCCACTTGACAGAGAAGATGGTCTCTTGCTTTTTTTTCCGTATCTCCATGGTTGCAGGAATAAAGAAACACATGGAAAAAAGAAAAAAAAAAACAGTCTGGCAACAGTAGCTAATGCAGTAATGTCCAGAAAGGTCACTGCAAAGATGGTCCCTTTTTAACAGGGTGCATGTGAGTATTTATTATTAATCCATTCAGTGGTAATTAATGACAAGACTTCTCACCTAAGACATTTTTTCAACTCTTTTTTTCCTCATGATACTCCTGCTTTAGCTACTGCTTGTCCTCCTGCCTCCTCTTTCATTTTATACTGTGCCCTAAAGCCATAATTATCTTTGTTTTCCAGGTGTATTATCAGGAATGTGAGATGTTCGGCCTTGTAGCAAAGATGCTTATTGCAAAAGATCCGTCCCTGGAGCGTCCCATCCAGTCTTCGCTGCATGAGAACCTCCGGGACATTGGCAAGCGTTGCGTGGAGGCCATGGAGAAATTTATCAAGGACTATGACTCCAGGGAGCTGTTGCACTAATCAGTCACACACAGCCCTTTTTGTCTTTACCAGTTCTCACTCTCAGCAAATTTTTTTAGAATTTATTTTCATTTGTTTGTGCGATGCTTTTGTGTTTTCTTACTCGCAGTCTTTTTATATGTTTCTCGTTTGATTCTGGAACAACGTCTGACTCTGTTGTCAGCTTAATGTTGATCACTGATCAGAGCTGGAAAATAAATATGACGATTTACTTTTAATGACTTTTAATGACTTTTAATGACTTTTAATGAAGACAACTTTTAATAAAATAATAGAAACAGACTGATCAATTACCTTTTAAAAGTAATAATGAAAAGTTCAGAAATTTACAGGGAAGTCATGTATAAATATACATATATATATGACTTGATTTATTCTTACTTGCCTTTTGATAATCAAACTTTGTTCCCATTACATAAAACTGTATGTGGTCTACAATATTTTTAGCGGCTCCCTCATGGGTTTATGGATAAATCAGGTCAAAGCAGGAAGGGACCTAATGGGTCGGTAGATGAGTGAGATATTCATTCAGGCGCTTGTCCTGTAAGGAAAGGGAGGACTTCTTTTCATGTGTTTTGTTTTACAACTTAAATTGAACATTGTGGCACAGAAATGCAAAGATCTGTCTGAATTACGTTTTTTTAGCTGTAAAACTTCCTGTTTTATACACACACCGGATCAGGAATCACTAACTCTAGACCTCTTGCATCAGTGTCCTGCAGGTTTTGGATGTTTCCTTGCTGCAGTTAATGAGCCATCAAGAAGTTTGTTCTTTGCAGCTTAATGTTGGACAATCGTTTGATCCCTGCACCAGATGAATCAAAGTTTCAGCATCCATATTAAAAACAGCTCTTGCAGATGGCCTTCTGGATTGAAGAGAAAAGGGCAAATCGATGTTGCATCGGATCATCTCTGTAATGGCAAAGGATTATAGGAGGCTCTTGGTTTTTCCCTGACCATAAACCGGCCATGGGGTTTTCAGGACCCCCTGTAATACATCTGATCCGCAGCGGTTCCGACATGCAACAGGAAGCCTGAATAAGAAACCGCTGCTTTCATTCAGTTACACTGAAAGATATGTAGGATCAATGTTTTTGGAGCTTGGCCCAGAAAATAGGATCACAGAGCGTGTAGAATGAGCATAGCATAGCAACTAGGAATAAAACTGAAGCGCATGCAGTTGTGCATACCATTGGCAGTTACTAAGTGCTAGCTTGAAAACACTTCAAGCTTCAACTGGCCACCTGTCATTAATAAATAATGTGAAAGATTGAATAAATAAAAATCATGATGGACTTATGATTTTCTGTCTTTCACACAGAGGACAGTACTCATCAACTAGTAAACAAAAAGGATAATACGCAACAGTAGAAAATAAACCAAATCAAGGTTGGACAAGCACATAAATCTCATTAAGACTCAGTTCCAGGCTCAAGGTGTGGTGCATAAAGACATTTGATGCAACAATTGTTTAGCCAAAATGTCTTATGTGGTCTTAAATGCAGAAATACTGGTGATCTCTGTCTCTATTCCAGACAGTCGTACACTCCAAACCTGCTTGGAAGTGGAGCTGTGGCTCAGTCAGAGGTCAGTCTCATCTAACCGCACCAGACAACCCAACACAACCTTTTACAATCTCATGGTTGTTTGAAGTATACTTTATTTTCAGTATGAGACAACAACAACAAATCAACATGCAAGCCTCCCTATTTCTATCATGTTATACAAATAATGATTCTTTAGTTACAAAATATATAAATATTGAAGACCATATGTACAGAACATTTACAATACTACAGTACATCCATGATTAAAGTTTATTACTATATATACATTTAACATGTATTTTTCTTTAATATTGTTATAATTATTGTTTGCATTATTATTATCATTACTATTATTATTATTTTTGTTAGCAATATTGTATTTTTTCTTATTCTTAATCATCTATAGGTAACTTTCAAAAAACAAAAGCATGTTGCGGAAGAGAAAACAGGACCATACCTGACGTTACTGTGCCTGAATGGGCAAGAAGCAGAGGCTGCCTGGCACTCTGTTCTTGGTAAAGCATGGAGAGCTGGCTATGTAGAGCACAAGGTTCAACAGACTTTTTGTACAGGGTGATAACAGGGCTAGCAAGCCAACACTATATTCCAGCAGCATTTGGATTCCACTGAGGTAAACAATGACACGGCTTGGAATCTAGTACATAGCTTTGACTATCCCAACACAATCTCTTTTGTCCACATGGAATAAGTTGATTGCTCAGGGCTTCGATCACTTAGCTGTGACATGACCTGCCGGATCGCTGCAGTTTGAACAGTTTTACTTTCCTTTTTCTGACTATAAAGAAGTTTTTCAATCCCTCTGTAACATGGATACACTCACAGACAGATACGCAGATACATCATGTTATTTACCTTGACCCACAGCATATTTAGCAGTCAAATTCATCAGTGCTTTCTGGTGCCATCATCGGAGTTGATCTCCATCATCGTAAACATTCTCGTTGTGTAAGCCAGCTGAGCTTCCTCTTATGATTAGATCATTCTGTGTAGGTGTGCACAAACACTACCCAGTGTAGAGTTGTGTAAGCTCACAAGCACAAAAATGGGCCTTTTTCTGTTTCTCTTCAACCCCACCACACACACTTACACACAAACTCTATTCACTCTCAACAATCTCAATCTCACCTTCCCACTCGCTCTGTTCCTCCTCTTTGCTGCTTTCCTTTGTCTTCTTAACTTTCTCCCTCTCTCTCTCTCTTATTTCTTTCAATCTCGCTCTCTATCTAGGAAATTATACAGTTTTTGCTCTTCCTCCTCTGGCGGTTGTGCAATTGACCATGAATTGGTCCATGGAGAGGTCCATGATGGCCACCTATCCCGGAAGGGCTGTAGCGATGGCGCAGCTCCTCATTGTTGATGTAGCACAGCTGCACAGGCCGAGGGATCGGATCGCTCAGGAAATACCCTTCTTCTGGTTCAGACTCAGAGGAAGAGGAACAGCTGGAACACCAGGGATCATGAGCTTCCACATACCCATCCCCCCAGCGCGGCCCGCCCAGCCCCACCGGCTGCCAGCCAGCGTTCTGCAAGGTCAGATCGGAGGTGGTGCGTGGGCATGGCCGGTGAGGCTGCTGTCTGTACCCGCCCGGCTCCAGACCGTACAGCTCCCGTGCAGCTTGACCAGAGGGGAAGCGATCGTAATCCTCTTGAACTCGGCGGTAGGGAAGCTCCACCATTTGAGCAGGACGGTCTGCCACCAGGTGCAAGGCATTGTCTGAACGGGAGCGGCGAGAGCGCTTGTGGTGGTGACCACTGCGATGCTGCCCATTACTACCATTTCCACGATGGTGTTTGCGGCGTCTTGGCTGTGGCTGCTGTTGCTGCGACACAGATTCCTGCGCATTTATGCGTCGGCGGGGCATTCTATCGCTCATAGGAGCCATCCGCAGGTTCCCGCTGCTGCCCATCACCCCTACAAGACCTTTGCCATCGAAACCCTGCTGCTGTGGGCCATCCCAGTACTGCAGTGGGCATCCGACTCTCAGTGGGGTGTACATGTTGTTGTTGTAGGGGCGAGAGGAGGACAGTGACTCTGTGCTGTGGAACTGGACTGAGGAGCTGAGGGTGCCCATGTTGCTCTTCTCGGACACGTTTACACCAGAGTCCTTGCTCAGATCAGGCATGGAGAACCTGGATAGATGCTCCTGGCGCTTGCTGCCTCCATCCAGAGAGTTACCTGTTAGAACAGTGAAGCAAATGTCACATTTCCCTTACACGCCTCATAAATATATACCATTTTGCACACTTTCTTACCTGTAGCGTTAGACATAGTAAGAGAATCCATGGACCCACGAGGGGTCTGCTCTAGAGGCGTGAGGGGCTCATTGAAGCTCATGGCAGTGATGTGGTTCCTCCTGGTCAGCGGGGGTCTACCGTTTCTCTGGAATCCATGCAGACTGATGCTCCTCTTGTCAGAGAAGCCCTGATTCTGGCTGGACATCTCATTGAAGCTCATCTGGGTCCGCAGTTTGTTGGGTCTGAACTCATCTTGGCTGTGGTGCATCCAGTTTTCATTGAAAGAGTGGCCTCTCAGGGCAGCCATTGGGGTCCTCTTGGTATTGCCTTGCTCCTTCCCCCATGAATCAGGTCTCTTGCCTTGGTTGGCAGGACTTTGGGCAGGTGGATGAGCATTTGTGTTGGGATTGTATCCCTGCCTCGCATTACACTGACCCAACAGATGTATCGGTGTAGGGGTGGGGGATGAATCCCGCTGAGGGCCCTCGTAGGAAACGGGGATATAGGGCTCATCCCGGCTCATCCACACTTGGTTAAGGCTAGGGGCTCGACTCGGAGTGCGGCTAGGGGTACGGTTGGGTGTCCTGCTTGGTGTCTGGCTAGATGAGAGGCTTAGTCGGTCCATCTGAACAGAGAGAGGATCGATTTCAGCAGACAGACGGTCAGGCATGGGTGGAGGAGCTGATTGGCGGGCTTCAGCACTTCGCCGATCCTGTTCAGCATTCTTGCGCTCTTTCTTCCCAATCTTGGTGCTGTGTCGGGACTCACGGGAACGAGCGCTTTGGAAGGCAGAGTCTGAGGAGTCAGACTCTTCTGGATCCTGATTGATTGGATTAAGTCGATTATTAAGACATGAAAAAAGTGAATATATGTTGATATTTGTTGAACACAACAGCGCGACCAGGTTCTGGAAATGTTTTGTTCCTCCCTTACCTGTCCAGCACTGCAGGACCTTGAGCAGAAGATTTGCCCCTGCTTTGGTAAGAACGGGCAGCCCAGCAGAGAGCGCTTGCAACGTGCACAGCAAAAACATTCCTCAGTGGCATGCCAGTGCTGCCCATCATATGTCATCTGGCCTTGGTCAATGCCTTTAGTAAAGTAGGAAATAAACCTTTTGTCATCATAAGAAACATCAGAAATGAGTAGAAATATTTTTCTTTAAAATATATGCAGCTAATGAACACAATCCATAGTTTGATTTGCTGTCAGTCAGTAGATTAACATTGTTTTTGTCAAATTTATTTTGTCCTCATGCCATACAACATTGATGATCCTATGCCTGTACAAAATCACTGAATTTTTAGGGTAGTATGAATGCGTTTCACCAGCCCTGCTCTCTAGCTCGAGGAAGTAATCATTTTTCACAGCTTCCATCTGCATGCAGCATGGTAGCTCCCTCTGAGACCCCCTCTTTCACTGTTACTTGAGCTGAGGATGATAATAACCATCCGCATGCACTGGATCCGCCTCTCTGCAGCTGTGTCACACAAGCCTCAGAGCTGATTACAGCCACACTTACATTAAATGACTGTTTGAGGTTTTACCGGATGGTAGGGAAAGAAAAACATGTCCGTGTGTTTTCATAACAGTTTATATGCAGGACCACTTTAACTAGCAAGAAGAACCTGCAGAAAACTTATGCTGTACCTATGTGCTCCCCGCAAGCGTCACAGTACTCTGCATAAAGAGACTCAAAGCAGTTGCAGCAATGTGGCCGTCCGTCCTTCATGATGTAGCGCTGGCCACCGAGGGTGGTCTCACATTCGTAGCAACAGAAGTGCTTCATGTGCCAGTGCCTGCCCTCTGCCTCGGTGCATTCATCAGCAAAGATTATCTGTGGGACCCAGATGTTACAGTTATCAGCGAGCACAATACAAAAAGATGAGACGAATGATATTCATGAGATGATACTCTGTATAAAAAAGGATTTGAACTGGTTAATATTTTGCAACTATGACATTTATTGTTAATGAACGCTGGTTCTTGGTAGGATCCGGTTTGGGGGACCTCAGGCTCAAGCTCTGGGTCATTGATTTTACTTCTCCTATGGTAGCTCTTTAAAATGTTAAGATTACTTTTAAAATAGAGTGATATCTACTTCCAACTTATTATTCCATATTATCTATGTCTGACTTTTTGTTTTCCTCTCTCAATTTGTCCAAAGTTAGTCATCTATTATCCTCAGAGGAGTTAAGAGGTAAAACTACCTAACAAAGTGAATAAATCCCCCAGCAGCTGAGGAGAGCAGACATATTTCAGCCACCACACGTCAGGATAGGGGGATGAATTTTTAACAAGAAATGGGATTGTATTAATGATTAACACACATATATTATATTACAACATTAGAATCTGAAAAAATGGAAAGATTTTTTAAATTTAAAACAGGTAAGAAGTCAGAAACAATGACACAAACAAATAAGAAGCTAGATAGTTAACTTTGAACAATCTGACTTGTTCTGCAGTTCAGCTGTCTTTTCTACTTCATGTTTCTGGTAATTAATGTGTTGTCCTTTGTTCTATCAATGACCCCCTTTAATTACATCTTACAGAAACAAAAAATCACTATATTTTAAAATGTGATGTACTTGATATCTTCTAACTTTATTATAGCTATGAAATATAATTTGTTGATTACTTGTTGCTGTCACAAAAGAGCCCTCTCTCTACTAACTAATTTGGATGACACTTTTCAAATACGAAAATGTTATACTTTTGATTATGAGTTAAAGAAATCTAAACCACTAATTAGCAAAAATAAAACCTAATAGGCCTCAAGACGTTCCTACAATTTAAGCAAACAAACCTCTGATGTCTATTGTGTAAGACTTTTTTTATACAGTGATTTTCTCAAGCCTGCTCGCCAAATTACAGTTTGTAATACAAACAGACTTTCTGACACATGGCAGGAATGCTGAGACATCTTTTCTCTCCAGACCGGTTTCAACCCCATTCAAGTTTGTGAGCTATGAACTGTTCAACCATCTCCAACCACGAAGGGCTCCAGGCCCAGAAACACGAACCTCGTCACAGGCACAGCAGCGAGGTTTCAGCCTCTCGGCATGATGCCGGCCACAGTAGATCTTGCCATCCTGGTGGAAGTATATGAGATCCACCAAAAGCTCCTCACATGTGCAACAGACAAAGCAGTTAGGGTGCCAGCATTTTCCATGCCCTGCCCTGGCAGCAAAAACTACAATGTCGCCTCCGTTTATCTGACCACCACACTGTCGGAAAGGAAAGGAAAGGAAAGGAAAGGAAAGAGATTGGGAAAAAAAGATTAATACAAACTTTAAGATCTAGAGAAAAAAGGTGAAAAAGGTTTGATAAAGAGCCCTTAAAATTGAGTTAAGCAGGCAGTTTACATATTCTATGAGTAAAATGTACTTCAAATAGCAAAATGAAGAAATTTAACATATATATGTAATATTTACTTTGTCACAAACCGCTCCGTTGACAGTGACGGGGAAAGGGCGAACATTGCCTCTGCCTAAGTTATCCTTCTTCCGCTGGTTACTGAAGATCTTAAGCTCCCGTTTCTCCTCTTCATCCAGCGCATTACAGTAACGCACCTGAAACATCACGGCTCGTCACCAGGCAGCATAAAAACTTTGATGCTCACAGCTGGCAAAATTTTACAATCTCCAGGTGTGAATGAGAAATTAGTTACACAGCAAAGATTCATTTATTTTTTTTTACCTCATTGTCATGCGGTGGCAATTGGTGAAGCAGCTGCTTCATGCGATATTGCTCTCCAGGGCTGTTTATGTAGGGAACCTTCTCTTCTGGTAAGATGTTATAATACTGATGCACCTGGAACAAACAAAATGAAACATCAGTCTTTGAAATTGCTTTAAAGAGTTCAAATAATTATCAAACCTTAATTGCTCATTATACATGTAAAAAAGACTGTGCAAAATAAATCTGAAATGACTTTAATTAATTTATCATGCTCTTCAAGCCTATCAAAGTTGTTTACACTGTGGCCTCTGCTGTTGCTGCCCTCGAAAGTCAGTGTCTGGGAATGAAAATGAGCAAGACAATGAGGGCTGCACATGCTGCTGCTTCGTACTCAACCGTGAACAAAATGAGCTTCTTTAAATTTTAACACCCAATATTCACGTTGCTTAAAGGAAATCTCAATTACCCACAGTCTCTTTGTAATTAGAATGTATTATGCAGAAGCAGTTTGTATTCAAGACCTCAACCTCTGGTTGCATTTGCGTTTAATGTGAAATATATAAAACCCTGATTGGTGTTTTATAGATACTCAAAGGATGGAAAGCAGCCTTTGTTGTTTGTCTGATTTTCAACTAAACAGCCCATGTTCAGTCAGGTTTCCTGAATCAATTCACAATCAATAGAGGAGAAAAGTGAAGGTAAAGAAAGTGACTCTCTGCCTCATATTTATTTTGTTTAAAGCAATACAGTGTGACTATTCATTTTTATTCTATAAAGTTCTCTTTTTCTATGCTTTAAACCATTGTTTCCTTTAATATGCTGATTAATTTCTTTGCAATCATGAAAAATGTCCATTGCATTGTTTACATGGTTTTCGCCAAAATGTTCTAAATTTACTGTCCTCTAGGATTAATGTGAGGATTAATCATTCTTATTGAAAGCTTTTTTCACTGGATGGACAACCAGGTTTTCATTAAAAAGGACAGAGAAGAAAACAGTGTCTTTATGTGTTTTGTGTGGCAGTGGTTATTTGTGAGGTCATAGATTATTTTCTAATCTATTGATATATTTTCTATGAATCCCCCCATTTCCCCCCAATTATTTCTTGTTTACTAGCTTTTCATTTTGAACCAGTTAGAATGGAGCATCGGAGGAAAAAGATTTCCCAAAAGTGTAGCATATGGTAGCTACTGGCTTTGGTGGTGGCCTGCAATAGGTTTAACAATATTTTTCAAAAACAATCAGTGTCTTATAAAGAATTTGGCTAAGGAAGGTCTTCATTTGAAAAATTGGCCATTTTGGAGCATTTTGTCAAATACTGTGGAGCGAAATATTTAAACATGACAGAGCTAAATATTAATGACAGAGGAAGCCAAGTCAGTTTTAGAGATTTTGACAGTTGGATGAGCCACTTCGCATGAAATGGTTATTTTCTCTTTAATGACTTTGTGAAGAGAGAAAGCCAAAGTGACAGGCTTAAAAATCATTACATTCAAGTGCATCAAAAAAAGAAAAAGTCTGCTACAATTGCCTACACCTCCTGCTGGATGACAGAGGCTACAGCTTCTTTCAGCATCCTGTCAAGATGGCTGACTATAGAAAATGACTGTTATCAGCCCATCCTGTCATCTGTTAACAGAGCACTGGGAGGCCTGTTGCATTGGAGTGCTTCTCTCACTAAAAAAAAGACTTACGGGCTTTTAGTTGATTCAGTTGTGCAAAATGTGTTTCTCATGAGAGAAGTAGCGAAAACAGCAAGCAGAAAAGAAAAGATAAACAAATAAAAAGCTTGATGAGGTGAGATCTTCGTCAGATTACATTAGCTTAGTCATGCATACAATTAAAAGGCATTTAAACAGCAAGTGAGTCCAAACTGGGAACTGTGAAAGCTGCAAGCTCAAACAAACTGCAACCAATTTCCAATTATATTCAGCCAAACATTTACCGACTCTAATTACTTCATTTCCACTGGGTTTAAATGAGCAAAAATATGCCAAAGTACAGAACAACTGGGGGCCTTGTGTACCGAAAGCATCATTGCTGGAATTATAAAAAGACAATACACACACACATGTGTTGGCAATGAAAATAATCATGCATTTAATGGCAAAACCTCATTTAAAAATGTAAAAGATTCCTTGACACACATGTTTTACATTTGTTAGAAACTCAGATGTGTTAGTAAATGCATCAAAACACATCTGCTCTTTAGACAATGCCATCCTCTAATCCCTGCAGGGTTTCTTTTCATAACTTTAGTTACGGCTGTCATTCTGTCTGACTTTGAAATTTGTTTTCAACATGACATCAGTGTTAACACTGACAACTGAAAAGCGTCCTTGCAATTAGTCCTCCATGTATTGCCTGACAGCTAAGGACTAGTGATTTGTACAGTAAAGAGACTAAAAAACAAAGGAGATTTAAATTATAATTATATATTGTCCTGTTTCCCAAAGTGATTAATTTTACATGTCAGGTTAACCACAAAAGTGGAATATCGTCCAGATGACTAAACCATTATGGCTGTGCTGGCCATAGTGAGCTACAGATAACATAGATGCCATTGATCTTCTGTACCTGCTCAGGACTGAGGCCGGGGGGAACCCAGACATACTCTTCCAGTGCGCATCCAGAGTCATCATCAGAGGTGGAGTTCCTCTGGAAATCGTACATCAGCTTGGTGATGGTCTTCTCCATCTCCAGAGACATGGTGGTCACAACATGCTCCTCTTCACACACCGCTTCAGAGGACACAGGTATTCCTTTTGAGGGAACAGACAGGTGAAGAATGAAATCAAAGCAACAAAAACAGGTCTGGTGGTTTTCTTGCTGCTGATTCTCAACCCCCAAAGTTAACATTTGGAGATTAAAAGGATTGGGGGATGGGGCGACACAGATGACATGGATCCAAATGATCATCTTAGACTTTCATCACAGTCACTGATGTCCTTTTGTTCTATTTCATTACCCTTCACTTTTACAGGTTAGGACATGGCTAGTTTATGCATTACAACATAAGTCATTAAGGCAAATTATTCACTTGGTGAAGGTTCAGTTGTGTTTTGTAACTATTTTACATTTTCGCATGAGAATTGGGGGTATTTTTGGTGATGTTACATACACACAGTTTGTCATGGTTGTGGGTCTTTCAGATTGATTTCTTTTAGGTTTCTGGCTTGTGATTGTCATGTGGTCCCTGCTTTCTCTTCTTTCACTTTCCATACATTTTACCAGCTTGTAGTTGCCAATTAGCATATCTGTTTCAACTTTCTACAGTCACATGCAGCATAACTTAAGCCTCCAGGTTTTCCTCTTGATTCCTTGTCAGAACTTTATTTCAACAATCATAACTAATTCAGCAAGTGCTTCTTAAAAAGTTGTCATTCATTTATTCAATTTTTCCAAGCTGAAAGCAAGTGTTTTAGTCCCTGTTTCTGTATCATTTAGTATCATTATGAACTCTGAACCACAACAACATTTTAAGTAAAGGCAAAAAAAACCCAAAATGAAATCCGTTTTCTACAGATTAGATCCAAGTCACTTTGAAAATAGACATGAGACATAAGAGTGGATTTTTGGACACATATGTCTATCTAAACAAATGATATTTTAAGTGCCTTCTGGATCACTCACAACATGCCACACAAGAAAAATCTCAAATCAAAGGGAAGGTAGCAGGAACCATCAGCTGTGTTTCCAGTAGCAGAAGCTTTCATCAGATACTATGAAGTAGAATATTGTGGTCACAGGCATCAAAGTTGTTACCACAGCAACTCATATACAGATCCTGGATTGTTCTGGATATATAGCTTATTTAAGTCTCAACAGCAACTTTATTTCCAAGAAAGTGTTCATGTACACATAAACCAAAATGGCTCTTGATGATGACACTAGATTATGATTTGCATGATCATTGATTTGGTTTGATCTTTATGGAGAAAACAAACATGCAGATCAAATTTAATGACAAAGTGTAACGAAAATACAAATATAAACAGTGGTGCAGAAATAAAATCAGTAGGATTATTCCCAGTGCATCGCTGCTCCCAGAGTAAAATTTCATGGCAAAATATCTGATAGATCTGAAGGACAACCTAACAACACAGTAACATTTCCATCAGTGAAGCAGATTTATTAAGTGCAGTTACTTTGCTTTGGATAAAAGAAGAATTATCTAGTCTCAGGACATCATAATCAATGCCTGCATGTATGACTCAATCGGCAGTTACTGCTTTGCTCAGATGTATGGACACAAAATCAATTCGATCATCTCCTCCTCCTTCCTACTTGAGAGGGGAGCAGCTGCACACATTACTGGCACATGAATAATTAACAGAAGTAGGTATTGCCTCCATAACCAAGTATGAAAATGACATGCGACTAATTTTGCAGACTGCTAGAATATTTAGTGAGCCGGCAATGAGCATGTGGTGCTCACGGGTCATTATTTTCAAAACTGTTGAGTGGAGAGATTTTAAACTCAGTTAAAGTTAATTGCAGGAAATAATTACTTTTTTTTTACAATCTCAATATCTCAAAAAACATAAAAACCCACAGAGATTGTTTAACTTGAGGCTGTTATAATATCACAAAAGAGTAAAATCTGACATGTCAGTGCAGAAAATGAGACAGCAGAAGTGGCATTTGTTGTATCTGCTGGTAATGTATCAAAGCTCGTAACGGTTCACTGATGCCAGCGACAGGACCTTACAGTTCTTATTGTACAGGATTTCCCTCAGCATCACTATTTCCTAAAGATTAGATAGCACAGAAAAAACGGAGCTTAAGCAGAGGCCTGGAACAGGAGACATTTCCACAGACTGAGCCAGTGAGCAGCTTCCATCCAAGCAGAGCTGAGTACAGTTTATCTCTCTAAGATGGGTGCTGATAATGTCTTTGTGAAGAGAGATCACAGGTGTATAACACTACGCATCAATCCTGGCCTGAGGCTTCCTGTCATTAGTGCATAGAGCCTGAAAGATTGCACATGCTGGGTAACCTGAAGCTTATTTTGACATCAGTTCAAACACAACTTGTGCTAACAATATGAGATCAGATCAGTGATTCGGTGCTAAAGAGCCTGACAAAAATTAGTATCTCCATTCTGGCAATGACTAAGTCACAGGGAACCCAGCATTTGTTTTGCATTATGGTGCGTTCGTGGTGCCAAAAATCTCTTGAGGATTATCGTCTCAGTATTAAAGGAACATTCAGTCATTTGGGATTTGTTTGTTTTTTTAGTCATGTAAGAATACTGATTCAAAAACGGATTAGCTTTGATTGACCATCATTTGATTGATAGGCAAGAAACTGCAGCTAGTCCCTAATGTGTGTTCTGAGGATTTCGATTATCTAACCATATAAATCCTCATTGAGATGATGATTTTTTTGCAATGTGACCTAGCAAGGTACATTCTGACAATTAATAAAATTAAAACAACCTATAATTAAACAGTTGTACAGATCATTATATATTAGAGTGCAAATAGCTGAAAGAAAGTAGTTTGATTTATTATGAAGGTTAAAAGTGATTAAGTATAGCAACAATTAAAAAAAAAATGTTCAAAAGATTTTTGTGTCTGGAAAGCAAAAAAGACTGAAACTTAATGAGCTCCGACTTAATCAGCTCAGTAAGGTGTTCCAAGCAGGAGGGGTGGCAAAACTAAAAGCTTGTTTTCCCATTTCAGTCCAGAACATTTAAATGATAAATATCGTAAAAATGCCCAAGGTATAATGGTTTTTACAAGCATGATTATTTGGAAAGGCATCACATGAGAGGAGATGTGTAAACACAAACATGGGATCCACACTGTGTCATGCTAAAATGAGATTACTTTACATACATTATACACTTATTATTGTACATCATGGCAACGCTGAATGTGAGGGCAAAAATGATACTCTCTTTAGGATAACAGAGGAAAACTATTTCAACCTTGGAAACAACCTTATCCTGTATGTAGTATGGACAAATGGGGACTTGACGTTTTACTGTTGTTAGAATGTGTTTCGTATGTGTGCTAAAAGGAGTGCTCATAAAAGTTTGGCTGGATAAAAACACAAGTTAAAATAACTTTCAATATATATATTGGCTGAGAAAATGAACTGTTTCAATGTGTAAGATCTATTGTTTGACCTAAAAAAGAGATGTGTCCCTGTTTCAGACAGAAAAACACTTGCTATCATCAGTTTCACATTCTTAACCTTGAGACATATTTCCAGCAACCTGGCCACCATCTTGTCATGGTTCCCTGATTTCTCTGACTGGTAAATTCTCATTGCAGCTGGAGCATGCATTTTTATTAATCATTAAGTGGAAATTTTTTGCACCATTAGGAACAAATGATTCTCAGTTTGTTTTGTGCTTCAGGAAATGTCCCAAGAAAATGTTCTTTTTGGTTGCAAGGACAAATTGATGAATTTCAGCTTCCCAGCAATCTTGGATCAACGGATGCAGTTTAGTTTTTTTCCTGGACAGAAACCCAGTCATAAAAATGTTCGCCCTGTCGCTAGCTTTAAATGAGGCCTGGTACAACACTGGCTTTGCAGGGAGACTTCTATTAAAAGTCATGGCTGTTCAAGCACCTAAAACATTTCAATTATCTGCTATGTTGGTATTAACCATGAAAACAAACCTCTTCTCTCTGGCCTTGTTATCCTAATGAATTGGAGTTTACCTTTGCCTGTTATTAAGATTTTTGTTTTTCATGTTTTATTTGCATCTGTTGACTGCAGTTGTTGTGAAGCACTTTGGTAAACTGAAGACAAAAAGCAGCAAAAATTGTTCATGAAATAACTAAAATCTTTCTTTTGCTTTTACAAACAGCTTGGAAACAGAATAACTCACACAGGCAACCCTAGTTTGCATTTACCAACCACCCCACACACAGAAGCCATTAGCATGGCCTGTGGGGGGAGTGTGTAAGCATCATTACCTTTCTTTAAGGCAGATGTTTTCTGCCTCATTTGGCATTTTACCACACTTCCCACATCTGCACTTAACAAACATTAGAGTATACAGAATATGTATATCTGCTGAGGAACTGAAAGACAAAATAATCCATTATGTTGCTCAACAACAACATATCTTTGCCAAACAGTTTTTTTAATCTTTTTGGTTCGTTGTGCTGCTGACCTTCATGTTCTGGCTTAAACATATACAGATGGAGCTAAAATGTTCCTTTGTTTAAACTGCAGTAAGTATCTGATCATCCACAGCCACCACCACCCATTTGTCCATCCCTCTGTAAGCCTCAAAAATTTGACCAATCAGACGACACTTCCCTTAACTCCTCCAGAGGATGCTTTCCCCAGGAGAGAGCTCGCCATCATTCTGAAATAATTACATTTAAGAGTTATGATGGGTGCAAAACTAAGCTGAAGGTTGCCAAGATGAGTGGAAATGATCCTGCCAGGTCCACTTAAATACAGCTGACTGAACTGGACAATGGAGCGCTTGTTTTCTTCAACTCTCTCCCCACGGTTTCCCTTTTTAAAGGGCACAGCATGGATATATACTGAAAAGCAGTGGATGATAGATTTTTGAGTTAAACAACACATTGCTTGTGTTTAGCAGGGAAGGGGATAAATAAGACAAAGTGGAAAGACAGCTAGCTTTCATAAAACCGTTCAACCTTTAATCACATCCTATTAAATGTACAAGCCAGAAAAATAAGGTGCAAATCTGGTCATTTTCAAGACTTTGAAGCTTTTCTGTGATATAACTGCAATTTCTGAATAGACAGATGTACAAGTTGTCTGTTTGGTTCATTTGCTGGTTTCCGGGATGACGTGCTTCACGCTGCTGAGAGGATTTCATGCATAGCTTTGAGTAAGACAAACTTCCCACAATATCAAAGCACTCCTCTACATGAACAAAATTTGTAGAATAAAGTCTGGATAAAATTTTGAATCTTTAAGTTTTAGTTTGTTCAGCACGGTTTAAAATAGATTAGTAGTTTTACTCTCATTCTCTGCAGCTCAAAATTAGTAAAGATCAGAGAAACCTGTGAAATCCATCTAGCACACACACATACACACACGCTTTCAAAGATTGAGAGGATGACAGCGTCATTATTTGCACAAGTGCCTTGATTAATGGTCCCCTCACGCTGTACTTATTAAGATGTACTGTGAGTCTGCTGTGTTTTTGTTAAGCAGACACGTAAATCTCGTGTCCAACAGTTTCAAAGCAGTGTGTCGTCTTTACACCCAAAACTTTTGCCTGAACACACATACAGAATGTACAGAAGGCTGCTGATGAGTGTGTGACTTTTTGACGCAATACACACTCACCAGGCCGACTGGTTAGTCATAACACATTCCTCTGTTCTTCCCCAGCAACACGAGGAGAAAGGAAAGGCAAGTTGAGAAGTTCTGGGCCAGGCTTGTTTTGGCTTATTTCATACGAGAAGTAATGGATTGGAAAAGATGCTAAATGTTTCAGAGTTCTCCATTTTGTGAGAATGTGCATTTGTTTACATTCTGATGTTAAATCGATAAGAAAGCTACCATTTTAAAATATCAATATGTGTGCGAGTCGATGAGTGTTAATAAACCAATTCAGTTTCAAGTGTCTGCATCGTTTTCATTAATAGACAGCATACAGGAAAGACAGAAGACATTACTTTAATGACATTTATTAAGTCATTTAGTTTAATGCTGTGAAGAATATTTCTTTGTCAGAATGTGTGATGCTCCGAATGATCAAATATTTAACGTGAAGCTCACTAAATCAGCTCTGGATTTAGGCTTTTATGAATTGTGAAAGGATCCAGGTCTCACATTTAACAAATTGAGCAAGCAGAAATAGATAGTGCTGAGCTGTCCAGAGACCACACAACCAAACAATAAAGCATCACCGGGCTCCTGCAAACTAATCAGTGAATTCACTTTAAGATTTTGTTGGCTGTTATATAAATCTACATGATTTGTGAAATCCAGACCATGGATGTAATAATCACGACAAACATTAAACAGTTTTTTATTCATTGCCTGACATTTGACAGTTAAAATCTTTGGTTCTTGATAAACCATAAATTCTAGATTAATCTCCCAGCCTCCATGCAGCAAAGAGAATGAGAAAGAAGCAGGAGCGGTGAGCCAATGCAACAGGCATTTAACAAAATGAGACAGCCTCCTTCAGAGCCGTCTTTACAACGACACTAAATACATATGACGTGTAGCGCAGATGCATCATCCGCCTATTGTTCGGCCCAAGCCTACAGCTGTATTTTATGATCAGTCAGATGAGTACACTGATGCTGACAACTTATTTATTTACTTAGAATTCTATTTACGGTGTGGATTAATGCGTCACAGCTGCCAAAAGGACTTCTGGAAAGGATGTGCAAGTGCGTCCTCGCTTACAGCTCTTCCAACAAGCCTCCTCTCTCCTCACTCCTCAAGCAACTGAGACATCTCTCAGATGTTGCACTGACGTTGATTTCCAGGTCACCGGCAGGAGAACAGAGAGAGGAGATGAGGGGCATGAAAGAGATTTGAAAAGAGACATTGTCAAAGTCAGAGCATTGCTTTTAAGCAGCCATATGTTGGATTCAGGAACTGAGTGTCAATGCTGCAGAACACATACAGGATACCTCTCAATTCAGTCTGCCCTTCGAAGAAACAATGACTATTAAAATGTAAAAGCCCACTCTGAAGCCAGTGTTTGGTTTGTCCATTCTGGGCTTCTAAAGAAACACATTGGAAATCAAGCTAAAACACCCAAACATAAAAATGAAATCCTCCCTCTGATGATGTGATTGGTGACAAACTAGTGCAAATGGGTTCCAGTCTCTCTGTGGCCTCCATAAATGGCCTCCTTCTTGGAAGGTCACTGAGTTTTTAAGGACAGATCGTCCTAGATACTCTTTCCATTCATGAATAATTAATTTGACTGGACTCTAAGGGGTAATCACTGACATGAAAATGTCCTTGCATCTGATTCTCGTCTCAAAACTTTTAGTCACTTTTTCTCAAGCTAACCTGGACTTCTTGTGCAAACTAATGGAAAAGATAATCTTGTCTACACATAATTAAATATGTGACATATGAAGTTAGCCTTAAACACCACTGATGCTTCAGGCATTCTAATAGGAGGGTGAACCCTTTGTAGAGGGATTTTAAAAAAATTCTTTTTTGAGACAATAAAGCTTTTATTATCACTTAATTAGAAAAGAAACACTTCATATGCTTTCAAATTTATATCTTTTAAAAAGGGAAACTAATCTTAATTTCCTAGTAACAAAAGGTATAAATTCAATTTGGAATTTATGCTTTGTTAAGACACGTTGCACGTGGATAAAAGATCCTCCAACCAGGCGCTGTGAGACAACTCATCTGAAGTGTACCTAGTGAGGCAATCAGCCAACTGTAGGTCAGTCGGAAAGACTGCCAGTTGCCACGGCAACTGATTGGTGTGCAAAGTCTTGGACAACACCCATCCAATAGTGTCTGCAAAAATATGTGACTTTATATAAAAGTGCAAGAGCAGAAAGACTAAATATTTTCCTTCCGACCAGCATTTTTGGTGGCAAATAAATCTTCTGCACCCTGATTTCTTCCTTACATATCATGGCAGGGTTAAATAATGGATATTGTACTTGCTGTAGGCATATCGTGCTTCGCTGATCATAAATCACCACTGAGCCCAACTTTTTCTTTTTTCTAATATTTCCCTCTCAGTTGAATCGAGTTTGCAGTCTTCATTTACACATGAATTAACTGAGATTAATCAACATCTCTTTGCCAGAAGAGAGGAGAGATTCACAAGAAACTCGATAATTTCATGGACAAAGACAAGAAGATTTGTGCGTACATTCAGATTAGTGCAATATTTTTCTTTGGAGAAAATACTCTTGAAATATATGGAATGAGGGAAATACATAAAGAGAAGGAGAAATACAGAGATAAAGGCTTGTAGATGCACTGTTAAGAGCAGTGCTGTTCCTTTTTCACGTGTCATGCTTCACCCACCTCCCTCCTTCCTCCACCCATCCTCATGTGCCTCTGACAGGCTCTGTGTGGGTGTGCATGAGAGAAAGAGAAAGAGAGGGAGTGATGGAGAGAAAAAGCTCTTATTTATGTAAAAGCTGACGTGAGAGAAGGTGCACAGTTGAAGCACAGAGTTGAACCCAGGCCTTATTAACTCTCAACACAGCAAAACCAGTATATCATGCTCTCCATGTCGGCAAAACTAATGCAAAACCTACTTCTTAATTTCTTTGGCAGTAATTACAGTTTTTTTAATCACTAACACATTCCCTACCCTAATGGGCATATTAATCTTTTCATGAATTTGAATGTATTTAAGCTCCAAGCTTAATCTTTCACAGCTGCAATCTAAAAATAAAAGCACAAATAAAACCGGCAGCATCTTAAATTGACTCCTCTAACATAGAAAATCAGAACGAAGGAGGATGCTAATTGTCTCAACAGGTTCTGGGTTGTCAGCTTTTGTCAGCGCTGTATGTAAGTAATTATGTTTCAGCAAACAAACACTGAGTGGATTTATTAGTTCAACATACAGTAATTGATCACTCTTTCACTGGTGTGGACTCTGCAGCAGGAATTTGGCTAACATAGCTGTTCAGGATCTATAAATGCTGTTGGATCATTTATCATTCTGCGTGAAATCACTAACATAAGATGCAACAAACTACTCTCATTCACTCCTCTCTATTGATAATGGCGTCCCTTTACAACTTTCAACAGCATCACTCTCAAGAACTCCACACATCCGATGAAATATTGATGGCAGAGTACAATAGGAGGTTTAAAGCTCTCAGCACATACATTTTCTCTGTGTATGTGTGTGTGTGTGTGTGTGTGTGTGTGTAGAGGCTAAGCATTCGTAAAAGAGCTGGTAGTGGTTTTAGTTAAGCCTTTCTATATTAAGTAAAAAACACTTTAACAATGGCCTGGGATGAATGTAAATCCTAAATGCATAGAGAGAAATCTTTCTTTATTAAAGGGTAAACAGGCTGCAGTGTAGCTAAGACATGTATTGAAACATTGTTCACCTATAAAGAACTATCTGAACTCCTTTTGTCAATCAGGCTTCATTGGTTTATCAAATAGTTTATAAAAGGAAAATTGTCGAGGGACATTACTCTGACTTAGGGGATTTAAAGAAAATGCCTCATTATCATTGTCTCATTGCCCATATGTGAAATGAGTCCTCCAAGCAGACCAAAAAGTAGAACAATAAGAACAACTACAGCGCGCAGCTGTCTGTGTGCACGACTGCAAGAGAGTATAAATGAGGCCTCGGCAGCACAATCAGGCAGAGATAAGAAGTGATGAATCAAAGAGAAAAATTGAGACTATAGTAAACCAACACAGGATCAGTCGTACATTAGGATGTATTTGGTTAGGGGATGTGCAGATTTTCTTGCAGTACACAACTGAAACAGCTGATTATTTTTCTTTAGGTCAGACATGATCTCCAATACATCTATGTAGCATAATTCAACATTTCAAAGAGTCTGGGGATTTGGATTCTGGATAATAGTTTGCTTTTACAAAATAAGGTAGATGATGAGCTAATAAGCTTCGCCACCCATTTATGAATATTGCTTCCATCAGCTGACATTGGCACCCTTCATGCAGGCACCCAGTGCTACAATGAAACTAATTTGATGGCTCATCTCATTCCCGCTTACATAATCAGCTGATATAATCAATTTTACAGGACCACAGATGAATGAAATTTCGTATCGTCCTCGGCCAGTTTTCTGATGCAAATGCCTCCGCCGGTGCTTTCTGTCTTATCATTCCAGGCTGCAGTTGGGCTTGATGACAGAAAATTGCCATGACCAATCTTAAAGTTTAACAATGGATAAAATTGTGGTTAAGTAAGTTATACCCTTTGACAAATATTTAAAATGAACATTCACAGCGATTCACTGTGCCACAACAAAGCTATGTTGATGGGACTGAAACAGTAACCCACTGTTCCACTGACGCTGGTGTGTGAGCCTCCCTGCTGGACTAACAGCAGCTTGAAATGTCAACCCTTGGCCCTCTTTCTCCTCCCCTGCTGACCTCGCTGTTATCCCTGATTAATATTAAAGGACTATAAATACATACACACTTACAGAAAAGTTACCTGCATTCATCTGCAATTTTGAAACCTGCAGATTTTTTTATTTTGTCTTTCTCCTCCATTGACGAGAGGAAAACTTCCATACAGGACAATGACACTGGAGCCTTCACCATGGAGTCAGCCAAGTTTAACAAATACAGAATCCCTTAGCTGATCCTAACCGATATTTGCTCATTCACCAAAATGGAAAACCAGCATGGTAACTAATCAAGAGACTCAAAAGCAAAGACACTATTTGTCCATATGTAGACACACAGATGCAGGGGGAGATAAAGTGGCTTGTTTATTCTGTATTTTGAGAACAGACAGTAAAAGACAACTGTGGATATTTGTCACAGTAGCTTTCAAGTTTGGTGTCTTTCATTCCTCCATCTTGTCTCTTAATCCTAATGTGCTCAGAGGGGGGAGATTTGTGTCTGTCTTCAATGGCTCCCTGGAAAATGATAATCAAGGACACCCATGAAAGCAGCTGATATGCTGAATGAAAGTTAGCGATTTTTAATGGCACGGCTGCTCATTAACTGATCAGCCGTCAATACACAATCCATCCAGAATTACATAACCCTTCATTTCAATAACAAACGGCTCTCTTGTAGCGACAATCAGCTCATAATCCAGTTATGAGGATTAAATTCTTACTGGAGCTTATTTGGATCAGGACTAACAAGAAATTAATTGAAAGGGGCTGACCCTATAGGAATAAAGCTCTGCAGTTCAGCTGGCAGAACAGACTGAGGAAAAACTCGGAGTAAGTGACAACACTGGCGATACAATTTAGAACATAACACACACTCAAACTGGTCCCTTGCATTACTCATGTGGTGTTGTCATCAAAAGCTGCCGGAACAGAATTTCCATGTGCTAAAGCTATGAATCCCAAAAGTGCAGGGAACTGAACTGAAATACTGAATACGAGGAATGAAATCACACACAACTTCTCTATCTCTTCCTTATACACACATATATTCATACAAACTGACACACACACACTATTCATGCCCCTGATGTGCTAATTGCTGGAGGTGTGTTCCTGAAATCCAAAGTAGGACTCTCAAACCTACAGATGCACAAATTTTCACAAGGACCTGAAAAGCTGTAATTAAAGGGTGACACATCTCTGCTCCTCTCCCACTGTGTGTGGGATGGCCTGAAATAGAATTGTAGGGTTTCAACAGGCAAATCGCACTTCACACCGCTGCACATGCAGGCACCCTCCTGCCGCCCGGAGAGCCAAAAGAGTCGGCCTGCGAGCCCAGCCATCTCTGTAGGAATGTTAGCAATCGATCTAACGGACAGGGGCCATCAGGGATGATGTCAGGCAAGGCTGAAAAGCTGCGGGTGCCACTGGAGACTTGCTCTCTTAAAACGGTGACACACATTTACACACACACATAGAACAGATGAGTCTCCAGGCCAACACTGTGACCTGTGTGAAGAGTGCGGCAGAGAGAGAAACGGCAGCAACTATTTCTCTCGGCTGTTGCTGGTGACTCATAAACCGAGGCTTATTCCTTTTTGTGTCATGCAATTTACATTATTTTCCTGAGGTTTTACTTTTCAGCACAGGCCCATTGTCTATCCTCAGAGCCCCGAGTTGCTGTTGGGGTACAGGTACATGTGTGTGCTAAATCGGTGCAGGCGTGTATTTATGTGCCTGTGCATGTGTGTGTTTGTTAATGTGTCTGTTAGAGAATGTGAGAGGTAGAGACGGGGAAAAAAAAGGAGAGAAAGAGTCTGTTGCTATGCATTTTTACACGTCCTCCCACTGGTCTCTTCATACGAAACACCATGGCAGAGAGGAGTTGAACACACATAACAGGAATGTTTTTCCTGCAATGCACCAACATTTTTGCAATAAAAGCAGTGAAAGCTTCGGCGGAGCATTTAGGGGTCAGGACACATCACTCAGTCGTCTTGATGCTGTGAGGGAAAAGGGCTCGAACCCCTTTATTGCTTCTTGTTTTGCCAGATCGCTCCATTACTTTGATGGATTCCAGGGTTACGGCAGCGAGAAAGTCATCAGTGTGGTTCATTGTTGACTCAAAGCAGTGTGTTATTCTGAGTGTTTAACCTGTAGTGAAGAGTCTTTTTATATGGGTCATTATGTAACTGTCAGGTTATGTAATGATTTGACTGAGACAATTTCCTCCTTGCTCTCACTGTTATCAAAAAATGTAATTTGTGATTTGTCCGTATAAGACTAGACAAGCAGCATCGACAGCTTGTCTAATGGTCAAGCTAGTTTAAAACAACTTCTCCAAACACAATGGGAACAAATGCATTTTTCATGATGAGATTTAATCAAACAGAATTATGGTTTGTTTAAAGTGAGCACTGGAAACATCATGAATTAGGCAGAAGTGGCAATTTCATTAAGGCTCAGCATCCTGCTGTATCAGTAAAAATGAAAATAATACACATAAAATATAAAACAAAAAAGAAAACAAGCACATTTCAAAATTATCACAGTATGAAAACAATGTTATTTCAAGGCATATTCATGGAATCTTCTTTTTGTTAGATTTCTCTCTTGATACTAAGTGTTATTTTATGCTTTCCTGTTTTTATGGGCTAGCTTACATTTTGTTGTTTCATCCATCCATTCTAAACTCTTTCTTTTATAAACTTTATACATTGACTTCCTATTTTGCTACCATCATAAATCACTTAGTCTTTATGATGCTTTGTCATTAATGTCTGTGAACTGCTGCAACTAACCCTGGGATTATGTTCAGAGCAGGGTTGTCCAGATGTGCTCCTTAAGGGCCACAGTCCTGCAGGTTTTAGATTTCCCTCTGATCCAACACACCTGATGCAAATTAAACTGCTCTCCTCTATAGCTTGTTGTCAAGTTCTGTTAAAGCATGTTGACCCATCAGTCTGATTCAGGTGTGCTTGAGAAGGAAACATCCAAAACCTGAAGAGAGTGAACTTTAGACACCCCTTATCAGGACTGTCTCTTTTAGAATAAATTCAGGAAACACACTCTTGGACCTTTTTTCCTCAAGTTCACACACGCAAACAGCCACAAAACACAACATATAGCAATACTATAGCATAGTTTTCTACAAAGAGTGTCATATATGAAGAAACTGTATTGGAATAGAAGTACAAAGCACTTTCATCTTTGACATCTGGGTTTGCCTCACATCTGGGAGTATTATGTTTTTGTTTTGTTCTTCTTAAACCTGTAAGCTTTGGTTCTACTTCCTGTTTGGTTACATTTAGATATAAAAACAACAAACCTGGTTAAGATAAGGAAATCAGCCTTGCCTTAAAATAAACCCTTTCACACTATTGCACATAGAAATTAAGGTTTTGATCAGAATTTCAGGGTGATGGATCCGTCTACCCCATCTGGAGGAAGAAAAAGAAATAATGATAACAATGGTGTACATTTGAAATGTGATACATTTTCTGAAAACTGTGGCTTTTATTTTAAAAAAAGATTATACAGGTCTGTTTGCATGAAGAAGATGATTATTTCATTTGCCATATGGCCAGTCTGAAATCAAGCATTATCCAAGAATTTTACTGGTAAGATGTAACTTGTTCTCTTGAGCAATTTTATCATGTTACTTTCAAGAATAACCTCATCAGTTTTATTATGCTGTTTATGTTGCCTGTCGCTGGGTTTCATCTGGTACTGACAATGGCTCACTTTAAAAACAGCAGTATTAATTCCCTACTAATGTGATTAAATACAGGAGAGAGGTCATTTAATTGAGCACCGAGTGAAAAAGCCTTTTTCTGTTCTGACATCTTTGACTGATGACAACTTGGCGGCACAGTGTGAATTTCACATTCACCGTCCTCGTTCCAGGAATAATGTTTGAAATCTCAATATATTTCCATAATTCACTTTGTAACTGGCAGTGAAATAGCCACATTTTTTTCTATTTTTTTAGACCAACACAGAAGAAACTGGCAAATGTGTGGATGTTGCCATATGGGAAACATTTTCTTTCCATCAACGTGTAAAATGTTGTCCGCATAAAAGAGATATGCCTTTGGTTGCATATTTTGCAATGTTCTTGACTATTTAATCCATGTCCCTTTGACAAGGTGGCATCATTAAAAATGACCTTCTTTATAATATTTTTTCCAAAGTTTTTGTACAACAGTAAGAAACGTTTTCTGTTTTAAATGTTCATTTAACAATAAAGGTCTATGCACCATTGTTGAAAAACAAACAGAACGAGAAAGTTTGTATACTGAAAAAAAATAGAAGAAAAAAATCCTCTGCCCTTGTTTTTTTGCTGTTGAACCCTGGTAACTGAAGGACATACAGCTACAAGTCTATAGTGAGAAGGGCCAATCCAAATTCAAAAGAGTAGAGAGAGTATCTACTGAAGGCATGATTCATTTGACATCCTCTGTCATCGAAAACCAGCGCTTTTGTGAGCTTATGAAGTCAACAATGGACCTGTAATGACTCATGACAGAGTTTTTCAAAGCAAACAAAGACATATAAATTGACTGTGACAGTCCAAATTGAACAGACAGTGAGATGGGACAAATCGATCAGATCTCAAGTCAAAGCTTGACAAACTTTCCTGAAAAAAGGACCACATTCTTTTAAGTATACAGCTGCTGCGGGTCTATTGCTTGAGCTTCAAATTATGTACGCTTCCATGACTGGAAAGCTGGATTCAACAAACCGTGCCATCATTGAAATATTCCTGTTAAATGGGAAAAGAAACCTGCAGGTCTCTCTGACTAACCTGTTGTCACTCCCAACTCACTGCTCGGACAAAAGTCAGCTGGATCGACTTTCAACTCACATGGCAACGCCTGAGCATGAATTTAGGGTTAGAGTTCATTACATATCAGTCACTCACAGAAAATGGCAGTAGGGCTTTTCAGTCAAAAGTCTGAAGATATCTGGGTAGATGTGTTTAAACGTTTGACTGGTACAGCATGTGTAATCAAAGAGCAGAAGCCAAAATGAAGATTAAGAAAGTGGAAAACAGCAACATCTAGGTTGGGTTTTCCTCTCATCTGACCTCAATACCACCAAATGATGTTTCCAGTTGATGCATGACTACCCTAAACACAGGGATAGCTCACTGTATCTGCACAGCAGTTTCATATGGATCTGAAAATGACAATAAAGGGGAATGAAAAATAAGGAAGAAACTCTTGACCAAGCACCGGTAACAAGCAGAGAATGAAAATGCCTGCATCCAAATGTTCACACCATTATTCCACAATCCCTCCTCCAACTCTCTGAAGCAGACTTGTTTGTGGGTGTATGCAGTGTGCCCGTGCCTGCAGCATTAATGTTTGCATAGAATTATGTGTATCTGTGGTTTGTAGAACTATTAGATAGTAACAGATTATTCTTAAGAGTTAGCTGGGAAAATTATGGGCCACTAATGGTAAGACACGTCATATTATGTCTCATGGGCTGAAACTGCAGGTCCACACACTACCATCAGAGTCTGACTCCAAAAAAATGAGTCACTCCCTACATCTATTTTTTATCCCTATATCAATGTTTTGATTCATGCCCAGACAAAAAAAAAGTATACATACGTTTAAATAAACATATGAACAAACAAAATTATATTAATATATAAAATGATATTCATATACTTGGCTGATTTAACGAACATTCGTATTCATTGTTAAACTTATGTTATAATATTTTTTCTATTATTCTATTGCAATTTTTATGGCAACTCCATGGGGTACATTTGAATCTCATCAAGGATTAAAGTCATGCATAATTAAGGACAGTATGCATTGACTGATGTGTAATTAACACATGAGTGTCCAGCACCCTTTGGTATTCAGTAAGATGCATCCCAGCTACATCACTGCTTACACAATATGCCTAACTTGAGGCTTCAAAATGGTCCGCAATAAACAGAAGATGTGAGGGTGGCTCAATTTTAAACTTCTAAACATAGGAAGTTTAAAAGACCCAACTTTTTGGCCTGATCTTTTGCCTAAAAGCTAATTCAGCTAACAGCTTAAACCTGAAGACATCATCACAAAACATAATTAGCTAATGAGAAAAACTTGGTGGCCATTAGAGTTGAGTCTTTGCAGCTGAAGGGCAACGACAAGATGTCACATCTAAATGGGTTACAGAACAGCAGGGCTGACATTGTGTGAGTGTGTGTTAGAGCGTGGGGCTGAGACAGGGCGGAATAACAGGAACAATTATGATACCCAGTCATTTTGTGATAAGAGCTGCTTCCAAGATGGAAGGAAAAAAAACAACATATTAGGTAGCTCAATAGAGGGTAGATAAATGAATGTGTATTAAAGAAAGACAAGAGAGAGTGAGATGGATATTATGCCGAGTAACATAAAAAGGATAAAAGGATACCAATGAAGGTGAGGAGGCACGGGTCTGAGGAGAGAAGCCTCTGTTCCTGACTAAACTACAGATTGACATTAATCAGTTTTGGAAGTTGACAGATTTCTAACATAAGCTTCAAAGCTGTCCGTCTGTCTGGTGGAAAACACCATGTCAGTTCTACCAAAGTTCATGTTTTAATGTAGCTACAATACAAATATTGATGAAGATACAACTGCAAGTTAAGACGAAATCTCCAAGATTGTCCAAAAATAAACTGAAATATTAAATATCTTTTAAACCAAATTCAATTGAAATGATTTGCCCAATTGAGTACTGTACCATCATACTCAACGAAAGGCATCTTATCTTGTCTAATATCTGGCAGCACAGAGTGGAAAGCTCAGTTTATGTTGGATTATATTTCTTTTTCTATTCTTTTTCAGCATTGTAGCAAGCAAAATGATGATCTGGCTGCTGCGTTGTGCTGAGAAGATTTACCATGAAATACAGAATTCTTATTTCGTTATTTTTGGTTGTTTATTACTTAATTTATAAAATATTGCTGGAGGGGACAGAAAGAAAATATAAAGAGTACAAATACCAGGAAAATATAGAAAATAAAAAAAAAAATATATGTTTTTGTTGATTTATAAATGTTATTGAATTGTGCCTGTTATAAAAAGAAAAGGCACTTAGATTCTCCATTGCTGTAAGTGGATGATGTTGGGTTTGCTTGAGTGACACCGCTGCACGCTGCATAATGGCAGAGTATTTTGCTGTTAAAAAAAAGAAAATTCATTATCTGCAACCTCAAATTCAATTACTTCCATGGCATTGGATCTCCCCTGATAATCCCTTCGAAAGCCAAAATAACTCCCAAAACTTCTCTGCTTTTGTGACCCAGAACCCAAGACCAGCAAGGTTTTTGCTTAAATGAAACAACACAATCAGGAAAACACTCATAGGAGCATTTGGGGTCCTGGCGGGAAGCAGTAAAAGTAAACAAACACAAATCAATGCGAAGGAAGGAGAAATAATTTGTTGTGCCACTGGAGAGACCAGCGGGGTAGAGCACAAACTGAAATGTGTGTTGTCACTCAAACTCAACCCCCCCCCTCCCAAAAAAAGAATAAAATAAATAAAGAATTCACTCACAATATGTTGTAGAAAAAAATAACTTTTCCTTAAGTGTGAAAGTGTTTTTTAAAGATTTCAAAATACTCAAGTGCAAGTGATAGCCTTAATCTTATATTCCTTTTTTCACTTCATAATCACCATTTTAAATAAAACATGACTTTTTGTTTAAGACCTTAAGATATTTTAGTTCCTGCAACTTTTTATTGTAGCTTGCAAAGATAAAGGATAAAACCAGCTGTATAGTTTGAAAAAGTGTTTTAAAACAAAGGGTATGGCCTCAAATGGTTAAAAAAGAGAATGTGTAAAACATTACTGATCAGTCAGTCCCTATTGGAGTAACACCACTAGCAAGTTGTTTACTAGCTAGGTTTCCATTATCCCTAGAACTGCACAAAACCTAGATATCGTAATAAAAATCTGGTAATGAAAACAACTACATTTAGAAAAAAATTCTAAAATTTTACTAAAAACTTTTATGCCCTCAGAAAGTGGTTTTATGTCACACCTGGTGAAATGGAATTGTGGAAAAACTGTTTTGATGACACTTGAAAAGATGCAGTGGAACGTATGAATGTATCAAATGTTAAAAGACATAAAACTTTTACCTATCTCCGTCCTCAAAATAATATCTTGCGGGAGGCATTTGAGAATTGTGGCTGATGAGCTAAACACTATGCAGTAAAAACACCAGCATACGCAATTGTACTTTGTTGAAATTTTAGAAGTATTGCTTTTAATTTGCGATAAACTGTAATGGAAACAAAGCTAATGACTTTCTCTCAACTTTCCTAAAGCCTGAATACTGAAGCACATTCAGCTGTTCCAGTTCATGAGACTCAACCCCAAAACTCAGATTACACAGATAAGTTGAATCTGTGTTGACCTACAATCATGATACATTCTAGTGGTTACAGCAGTTTAAGAAAACCAATTTAAATAAAAGAAATGAAGATTAAAACATTAACATCAGACCATTTTTGTTCCTCATCTTACAATAATTTTTGTAATTGTTATATGGGTTTTGACAAGACCCCTAAAGACTCGTATTTGTGCGTTATTCCATATTTCAAGATTTGTTTCAAATTCCAGTCTTGAAAGACCAATGTCCTGCAAGTTTCAGAAGCTCCCCCTCTCCACACCCGATTCAAATGGAATTAAACAGCTTGTTGTCTTTCTTCACGATGACCAATTAATTTGAATCAGGTGTGTTGAAGCCGGGAAATGACTACAACATGCAGGACAGTGGGCAGGCAGAGTTTGACATCTCTGCATTATGCATATCTTCTCAGATGTAGCTTAGGTTCTACTTTAGTAAGTAGAATGTAGATTTCTATTTTTAAGACGCTACCTTGTCGAACTTACTTCTACTGCACAAGAGAAGCTTTCTGTGATATGCATCTGTTGTACAACATATTTTAACAGTAACGGTTTGGTCCAAAGAAGCCTGAAATGAAAAGGTTAAAATGGAAATTTGTGTTTGTAACAGCGGAAAACTCTTTTGCATCCACAAATTCTTCTGCATGTGAGCAAATGCATGAAAAGGTTTCTGACCCATTTTAACGTTTAACAATGTCATATCATGAAGTATAAATCATTTCATAAAATTGATTTTTAACCTGAAAATAACAATTATGCTGCCTAATCAATGTATATTATCCTAAAATAAGGGTGGTAAATGATAGACATACGTTGCTTTCTTGGCACAGATTTAAATGTTAATGTAAATGGTTACATATAACTTTTAGGCATGCCCTGTAAATCTCATCTGCCAATACTAATGAGAATGTTTTAAAAGATAAAAACAGAACTGAGTGCAAGTAAAGAGCAAAGATGGATGTGTATGAAACATAAGAGGAACAGAAAGTCAGAGAGGCATAAAGTCAGTGTGTAGGCCGTGAGCACCTCTCTATACTCTTGGCTTCCAGGGAGCGCTGAGGGAACAGCCCAGTCCGGCAGTGGGAGCGCTGTTGGTATGCCATGGGAAGAGGCAAGTGGATTAACAGTGATCTTATGAAGGGATGAATGAGGGGGCTGATGAGAGGCTGGCAGCGCAATAACGGAGATGATCTGTTGTTTCGGAGTATTGGAGAGTGTGTATGTGTATGGTTTTCACAAAGGAGGTGTAATAGTTGACAACTTTGCCAGCGCAGCATTATCATCTCGACAGAGCAGAATGACACAAAGCTCAAAAGAGGAAACCAGAGATTTCATTCTGGGAAGTGTTACGGTAACAGACGATTTTGTATGTCAAACAGGTATAGTTGTATAAACAACCTAAATTCAATCAATTATGACTATAAAGAGAATCTTACTATAGCCCAGAAGGGATTGTTCAACCACTTTGATCTAAAATGAAATTAGTAAAAATCTGCTGAATGGCCCTCAAGAAAAAAAACTCCCAATGGTTTTGCTAACTGTTGAGTGAAAGCACTTCCACTGAGTGGATTTCACTGACATGTTGTACTGAAATTCAACCTGAAGATGCAGATCATTTACTGGCAGCACCAAAGTAGCTCAGATCATCCATCTCTTCCTCAGAAGAAATCATCACTCCATCACAGGTGTAACACAGAGACAGATACTCAATTTATCATACCAGTTAACTTGAAATGCCCTTAGATTGTAAAATGAATCTAAATCATCTGGAGAGCTGCAGCAGAGAGGCGAGAGCGAAAGTTCCAGCTGTATGTGAATTAGCTGAGGCCATCCATCTTTATATTAAAGTTTCATAGCCTTTTTGGAGCTGTCTAAAGCTCAAACCAGGAAAGAGGAAAGTCAGTATTGTTGTTTTGTTTTTGTTTTTTTAACTTACATTTTTTTTGTTTTTTTACAAAATGTCACAAGGCACACCATGTTTCACAGTATTTCTATAAAGAAAAAATGACTTGCGAAACTCATAGATTTGCCTGTTGTGTTTGGTTAGAGGAAGCAATAATGTATCCATCATGCTCATAATAGTTTAGTATAAAGTTCCACTGGTGACACTAGTGGGAAAAAATACTATTGGCAGTGTGACCACAAGATTGAAAATGAGATGATTAAGTTGTGGCCACAAGTTAATAAGGCATGAAAATGAGATTACTAAATTGTGATCACATCGTCGTAATGCGTGTCTACAGGATCTAGAATCTGTCTTCTACTGAAAATACCAGGTCACCTCCATTAAGCTATTATTACCCATGAAGGATGCATAAAATAGATTTAATCTCTTTTAATTTTAACCTTGGGATGATTTATAATGATGCCTTGAAATTTCTCACATTTGAGTACCATACAATATCCTGAGTAAAAGGCACTTAATTCGTCTGCTCGAAACGCAAAGGATGACGCAGTCTTCATGCACTGGATGAGTCGTCAACATTATCATGAGCCTGAAAGTCGAGGAGGTCTGCGTGGCTATAAATGGATGCATCATAAGTGGCTGGAAATGGTTTTCCATGTTAGCACTGATACAGTTCTTTCTTCTGCCTACACCTGTAGCCATACCATGCATCAGGAGTCCACATTTTAGTGTTTCAACCCAATCACAAAAAGATTATGTGCATACACAGTAAAATTATAATTGCCTTTAGTCAATGTATCAACACATTGTACAGCTCCTGTCTGTGCAGTTTCTCACTCTGCTTGACCTCATATGGTCATGGTGAGCAAAGAATAATAAAAAAATCGCTCGCAATTACTTAATATCTAAGTCTCATGCCTCATTAACACATGGTCATGGCTTATTAACTCTGTGGCAAGGTGTTGCCAACTTTTGGCCAGGCAATGATTTTTTTTTTCTTTCCAGTGACATCAGGGTGATAATTTGGTCAATAAAAAATTAAGAAAAAAACGGTACCATCAGCCTCTGGAGGCTTATGTTATTATTAGCCATTTTTACACTGAAAGAAATGAATGAGACTTAAAGGTGAAGCAAATCACTTAATAAAAGCAAAAATGTGTTTGTTTCATAGCAATGCCCTTCTGAAATGATGCTGGACAAAAAAAAAATAAAAATTGCACAGGTCTGTCCATCTTTTCCTGTAATCCTTTTGACTAAACTGATAAAGATGTGAAAGTGCCATGGACTTTAGTTCCACTACAAGCGTTATGAAAAGGAAACATGCTGGTTATTTTACAGTTTTCAACATTCACTCGTAATAATCTTTGTAAAATGACGTAAAACATAAATTCCCCTTCCATTTGCCGAATATTTGTTTGACTGATCAAATATGATTTATTGGCAATTAATGTGCGTGGCAGAGTTATTGGGAAATAAAAAATGCAATGTCTTACACGAGCTTTTAAGTATGAAAATCCTTTTTCAGAGGTTTCAGTCATGATGCGATTAATGCAAGGAAGGAATGAGTGTTAAACCTCAGGGCACTGCAGAACCACATTTACTTTCCTCATATCCATTAGCTGGTGAGGCCAAACTAGCACCACAATTTACAACAACACCGCCAGCAGTAGCAGCATTCACATCATGCTGTCATGCTCTCATCCGGCAATAATCCAGACACCTGCACCATGACTGCAGCCTCCATTTGTACCTGGTACTCTGCAGCTTTTTATTGTCAAGGAAGCTGTCTTTTTCTGACTAAGCGTTAAGTGTGAATTGTTCTCCTAGTGATGCCTGTTATAAACCAGTCGGCACACTGGATGCACAGAGATTGGCTGGAAATTGCTGAGACTCATTGTGGATCAAGTTTAAAACTTGAGCTTAAGAAATCCCTGTGCTTCTGTGTTCTCATTATCTATTCTTCGAGTCCTCCTCCTTTCTTCCTTTCATCCAACAAATTAGCGTGGGGGGGGGGCATTTGAAAAAGAAGCCAATGAGAGAACGGAGGAGCAGATTGTCGGAAGAGTGGGTGCACATGGGAATTTTTGGGCAGGACTGTGAAGTTATTACAGACACTCTGACACCAACTGCTGGGTAATCTTTAAAGAACCAAAGTGAGTCAAGATATGGGTGCTGGTGATGAATAATGTCACTAACAGGACCACTGCTCAGCTTTGGGAACAATTACACAAGTTTGCTGCAATCAAGTCACAGCCCTCCGTCTCAACACCACAATAAGGTTTAATAAGCATGGTTTATACTGACCAATTACCAGACTCTAATGTAACATTTGGGAGGACTTTAGTCATCAGATTACTGCGAGCCACAGGGAATCGCCCTGGATCCTTTTCAAGAGGAGCTTGATTGTGTTAATGAGCTGTTAGAGGATAAATATTCACCTTTCATCACACATGGAAATCAGATCTGCACTTCACACTTTAAACAGAACAGGATTCACCTGATTCCCCCTGGCTTTGTGTTTCAGTTTTAGCACTCGGTTGGCAAAAACATCTCTCTTTCATTTACAAGGAATACCGCAGAGATTATTTTCATTTATTGTCTGTTTGAATATTCTCAGGATATTGAGAAACAACATTGTTTCCAATCTATTCATCATAATTCTTTGGTTAAATAACAAGCCAATCAGGATAACACTATATGTGTTTTTATTTTATTATTTTTATCTTAATTTTTTAAAACTCATAGTGAGGCCACTTTAAAAATTTTTTGTGCTTGCTTACGAAAATTAAGAATATTTGATATCTCTTCTATATATACATTTTTTACTTCTTTACTTTTTCACAAAGAACATTACTTCTGACCAAGCATTATTTGGTTTTGCTGGAGCTCAACCAAACCACAACTTTCAGAACAGAAATCTAAAAAAGGCAGTCCTTCAAATTTCTATATCTCCCATTATTTTTTTAATCAAAGCTTAAAGTTGAAAGTGAAGTTTGGGGCAGCTTTGAGGAAAAGTCAGCTAAATAAATCTTGCCCTTATCTACAAGTGGTAGTTTTTAAATCAGTATTTTCTGGGGAAAAAAAAGGAATTTATTTCTCTCAGTACTCTGTTAGGTGAAACAACACAATTGCCATGGTGAAAAATAACTCTATACAGGGTACAGGGGGTACATTCTTGCTTTATTGTATTCCAGATCTCTTGTTTTGAAAATCCAAATAGGTATCCAAAATATAGCACAACAAAACCCAACAGGCCCAAATTTATGGTTTCAGAAAATCCATTGGACCGAAACAGCATTTAAAAACATCCAGTCATTCATTTTCTATGCTGCTTATTCCAAATCAGTGTCACAGGGAAGCTGGAGCCCATCCCAGCAATTTGCAGGTGAGGGGTAGTGTGCACCCTGTACAGATTGGCAGCCCCCAATTCAAATCCATCATTTGCAAATCTTTTCTGCCCCCCAAACCGGATAGCAAATGCCAAAAATGAGCCTTCAAAAACAGTAAACCAACAGGATGATCTCACTGTGGTAATGGATATGGCTTGGAGGTTGAGGGTTCAAGCCCCACTCCCCCAGTCATTCTGTCATTGGGTCCTTGGGCAAGACATTTCCCTCTCCTTGCCCTCTGTGTCGGCATTACTGAGGTATGAATGTTTGATGGTGGTTGGACAGTCTGGCTACCATGTTTCTGTCATTGTGCCCCAGGTTAGCTGTGGCTACACATGTAGCTTTCCATCACCAGGTATAAATGAGTGAATAATAGTTTCAATGTAAAGCGTTTCGTATGATTTGAAAATATGAAACCCAACAGTTTGTATGTTAGTGGGAGTACCAGCAAATTCTTTTACATAATCTAAATGATCTTAGTTGGTTTAAGTTAGTTGATTTAATTCTGATCTTGTTAAACTGCAGTGAATTAACATATCAAATTCACTGATGTTGCTGTTGTCATATTCAAACCTCCAGTAATAGTTATAACTCATGTTTATGGATAAATGATTTATTATGATTCAATATCACAGAAATTCCTTCATTGTAACGGAAGTGAACAATTAGGCGAGAGCCCATGCCGTCACACTGTATGTCAGACTATATCACTCTACAGCCATTAGAGGTGTTGTGTGAAATCTGCCTCTGTGCTGAGTTCTTCTCTTAGATGACAGTGTGTGCTCCTTGTTCTGGCAGTGTCTTGTCACGGGTCTGCAGTGAGCTGTATGAGTCTCGAGCTGCGTCACCACTGACTGTAATGGCTGAATACTGTGGGGTAAAAAAAGCACTGCAACCTGCATATATTTATACCCTTTGTTAAAAAAGAAAACGAAGGAACAAACCGAAAAAAAGGGGGTAGAAAACTGTTAAGTTTTAATTTGATCAGATTAAATAGTGTTTTAAGCAACACTGTAGAGATTTGGTCAGTGGATACAGTTCCTGTTTATATGGAGCATAAAATAATATAATGACATTTTGGTGTGGAAAGACTTACAGAATGATCAATAATGTGCTTGCTGAGTAGACTCATAAACATCAAATATCTAATTTCCACGGAGCACAATAGTGTACACAGACACACTTTTCACAATTATCTCTCAACTGAAAACAGCGCAATTTCAATTTTATTAGGCACAGCAAGACAAACTCAGGGTATGCTGCTTCGGATCGATTTCGATTCAATACATGTTTAATTTCCTATTGAGAAACCTTCCAAAAAGCATTGCTTAAAGCCATTGTCCAACCATCACCATGACAACCGGTGCAATCCATAAAAATTCAACAAAACCGATAAACAAAAGGCCACTTCTGATAAATTCATGTTCTTTATAGAAACAAATTGTTGTATCTAGTTTTTGCTCTTTTTTATGAGACGGTGCTCTAATTTCATACACAGAAGGGAGAAAATGTATGTGAAAAAACAAACTTGCTGGTATCCTGCAGTCCTTCACCTTTGTTCTGTTTTATCAACCTTATGTAATAATAGGTCATAGCATATCTATTATTAAATGACTTGGCCGAGGTATATTGCATTATTGATCAACTCGGTACAGCCTGTATACACACATGGGATGACTCTGACTTAGGTAAAATAAGCCTGCAATCTCCCCAGATCACTGAAGTAGAAGACCATTTGTACCAATTTCTTTAAATTTAGTAACTTAACTAGATTATCAGGCTTACAGTATCAGGAAACACCCTGGCATCCATCACTGGAGAAAAACTAAATATGAATGGCAGTGCAACTGTGCATCCAGAACCCCCTTTTGAGGGAAGTGAACAAAACAATCTTTGTGTAGTTGATAGAATTGTATAACATCTGACTGAGCCACCTGAACCGTCAGTGTATTAGGGCCATAAAAGCAGCACAGAAGCAGAAATGTACTGTGAAAGCACCGCATGGGGCAGAGCAGCGAGAGCTCTGAGACACCCGCCCACCCTTCCTGAATCAGCCGTTACTGTGGCGACCAGAGCGGAGAGGGGCGGAGGGAGGTACTCGGTGTAAGTGAGGAGACAAACATTTAAAAAAACCTGGTGGGAGAAATGCGGAGGGATGGATGGAGTGATGGGGGGGGACAGTTATATTGAAGGGTTGGGTGATAAAGGGACGTGGCAGGGTCAATGGGGAGCCGGGGCTGATTCCTCCACATCGCAGTCAGTGACAGATTGATAGTCAGCAGCAAACAAAAGCAGCGTACAGTAAAAAGACACAAAGACAGAGGGCATTTTTCACTGTGGCAGGCCAAGCCACGGTCATGGCTCAGGGGGGTTAAACCATATTGACATTGACAATACCCCCCTGTCAAATCTCATTCATCCGAATGCTTCTGCTCAAATACTTGTCTAATACTCAAATACTCAAATACTTGTACTTCTCTTAATGCAAATCCCACACGCTTTAAGTCAAACTGCAAAAGAACTGAGGTGGACTCAACAAGTGCCACACTAAAGGAGAGATTTTTGCTGACTCCCTGAGGTAAACATTTGTGAGCAGCCATTACTCACAATAATATCCCAGGATGCTGCACAAGCAACAAGTGATACATTCTAACATGGAGGAGAAGATGCTGAATCAGAGCACAGGTTTGTGTTATGAAAAGGTGATGCAGGTGAATTCATTTGGACCAAAATCATGACCAAACAAATATCGGAAAACCAAGATAAATTATGCCAATGAATCAAAACTGTCATCCATTTTAGATAAGGATGTGTGGGCAAAACATCAACCATGAGATGAGGATACTTAACAACACAAATTGCACATTGTATCACAGAAAACAAACCAGCATGATTTAGCTTGATTTGACATCAGCTCTATTTTTGACTTCATGCCAGTATGCTTAGAGCCTTATTATGTAATAGATTAAACAGGGAACTCAGAATATTGCCATAGTCTTTATGGTACCAGTCGAAACTACAGTGATTAAGAACGGATGCAGTTTTTCTCTTGTTCAGTCGAAACTCTAAGCTCACGCTAAGCTAAAGAAAGCAATCCAAGATGTAAACACCTGCAGATCTTCCTGACAGTTGTCGCTAAACTCCACTCAGACACACTGCGGGCTCAGCCGAATCCACAATCTGCATTCCATCAAACACTGTAGTCTGGCCTGAGTATTGCGGCTGAAATTACACTGTTTATGTTGCGTTTTCTTGTTTATCTGCTTCTTAACAAGACTGAGAGAACATTGGCGGAGCTTATACCGTCCCCACTCCACCCACGCTCTCTTTCAGGGACACATGGATTTACAAATGGGGAAACAGGCATGAAATGAGATTAATTCCCCCCAATAACAGGCTACACCTCCCCCTTGAGTTATGCAGGCTTTTCTTAGTTTGCAGTTAAGGGCTGAAATAAAACACTATCACAATGTGCATTTTAAAAACACCCATACCTGTCCACATCCACATTTACAGCAAAAGGTAGATAAACCGTTTTTTATAGGAAGTTTCAGAAATCCATAATTGATAAATTGGCATTCTTTCTGTAAACCACATTATGAGTATATTATACATTAATTCAAAACACACTTCAATTTAAATCCTGAGAACAATCATAATGGTGCATAATGTCACTGCTGCGCATCTCATCACAAGGCGGCTGAGACTCACCTGTTTGTGTGATTGCTGTCAGAGTCCTGATGTGTGAAGCTGCTCAGCAAGCGGCAGAGGTGCGTAGAGTCTGGGCAGAGTTGCTCACGCTGGAGACGTACCAGAAGACCGACCGTCTGCGCTCTGCACCGCACAGCTCACTCCTCTTCCCTCCGACTCTCAGAGACAAACAGCATCTCCTCCTCTGCTGCCTCTCCCTCCCTCGCACACGCACTGTAGCAGCAACAGAGGAAAGGATGGGGGCTGCAGACTCTGTGATCAGCACAAGTCTCTCTTCCTCTCTCTTCCTCCAGGCTCTGTGTTTCTCCCCAACTATGGCTACAACTGCGGCTGAGGAAGATGAAGAGGGAAAACAATGGGAACGAGTTCACAAAATCAGTTGACACCCTTTGCAAGTATTTATGTTGGGTGTTTGGGGTGTGAGAATCAGCATGCTTCGACAACAACGCCGCACGCAGGCGTACAGGCGGTGGGGGCAAAGCTTTACTCCCACCTCCTGTTCCCCGCTTTTCACAACCACCTACCCTCCCCTCTTCATGCCAGCCCCACACCAGCCTGTTGAAATGAGTCATCAGTTATCAGCCAATCCTAAGGTGGCACAAAGCATGCAGATTAGAATAACGGGAGTATTTATGCACTCCCATTAGGAGATGAAAATCAAATGGCGAATGGTCTAGGAGGACTTGACATTCTTGAAATGATAGTGCTGTATCACAACATGGATCACCTAAGGCATATTTACATTTTCTTTTTAAATTTTGTTTCATCTTAAATGTGGAAACCAATTTGTCTTTAGTCTAAGAACGCAAACCTCTAAGGCTACAAAGCATTCAGTGTAGCATGAATATAGGAGTAAAAATGCATCACTTGTGAGGTATGAGTCACTGATGTATGATTCATTCAATCAAGGTTGAAGCGGCATGTGAGTAAAGTAAGGTCTGACCCTTGTAACTGTCCTAAAAAAAGTAAAGGTAAGAGACTAAAAATGAGCTCTTAATCTGTGGCTTAGTTGTGCAATCTATGCCTACGTGCTGATCAAAGATCCAAGTGAGTAGTGAAGTAGGAGGAGTTATTTTGGGCATCCAAGTTTCCAGAAGTTAAAATGATTATTTCTGCAAAAAAACGTTTGATGAATGGAGCGCTAATATTTCTAGTTTCAAGACCCAGTTTCCACAGATTCAGTCTGTCCCACATAAGGCAGCAGTCATTCTGTTCTTTTTGTTTTTGTTGCATTGGGGTCATTTTGAAGCAGCAAATTGCTTGTCTGCCCTGTTAATGTGACCTCTACCTGTGTATTACCGAGTTAAAATCCAGAGTAGAGAAGATAATAAATCGAGGCTGTGCAAAGACTATTAATCTGCAAAACGTTTACTCATATTGTTTTAGAACATGTAAGTCAGGATCAATGTGATATAATGTTCTACCTGAACTGTCAGTTGAAGCAATGCTTGGATAAACTCTGGTTGAATCATCCGTCCAAACAACAAGCTGGAAAAAACAAACTGATTTTTATTCACCTTTTCCCCGAGGAACTTTATGGTAAGACACTGAGTCATAAAGCACAGAGAGTACTCTGTAAATGACAAACTATTACTTGGGTGCATCTTGACTTTTTTTTACCCAGCGGCAGTAAAGTTCAGAATTTCTGTAGGCAGTGTTAAGTGGTCACAGCAAGGTTCCTCTGTAGGACGCGTGAGCTCACACAAAGCCAAAGGTTAGAGAGGTCATTTATCCGGAGGAACCCCGGAGTAGAGATGCTCTACTTCAATGTTTGACAGTAATGTTTTCATCAGAAAAAAAAGCATTTCTTTTATGCATGATGCCAAGAGGAACTTGTAGATTTCCTTGAAAGCATTTCTGTTTCCTATGGGATTTCAGGAAAAGTTTGGTGAATAGAAAATCAATTTCATGTCACATTTAATTTCGCAGGGAAGATAGGATATGAACACAAGATTTTTTTCTGATATTTCAATCTGTTTGCAGGACTTTATATAACAAAATAATTTGTGTCACGTTCTGGGCTCCTGAATGGGCCTTTCCTCCTATAGATATTTTAATAAATGTACTTGTAACTGATGATTAAGAAATATAAAAGACTGAAAGTATTGTACACATTCAGTTATGTTACACAAGCTAAGAACCCAGGAGACGAGTCTAAATATTTTTATTTGAACATTTTTCTTTCAGAAATTAAATAAAGCTAAAAACCAATGAAAAAGATATACTTTTAAAAAAAAAAACGTTTTTGTGAAAAACAGAACAAATCTTCTTGAATAACTTACCATTTTTCATGTAGCCTACAGTCAAAAAGGGACGAGCAAAGTGAAATGAATTTGTTGAAAAATATGAAGCTGCATATCCTATAAAAAACAACCAAACAAAGAGTTTATAGGAAGACATAATGTGTGTGGGTAAAAAAAAGGAGGAATATTCCAACTCAGTGTATCTGACCATGATGGATTAGGCAGTATGGTACAGACCCAACAAAAGTTATTGATTGTATTTGAGGATCACTTTTACATTATCTTGCAATAACCACTGTATTTCCTCTGAGATGTTGAGCGGAAACAGTATCAAGTTTTATGAAAGGTTGCCCCTGGTTGTTTCTTGAGGGAAAATTGTGCGCACCCTCAGCTATGTCTGTCAGGTGAAATGAGCATACTACCCTACTTTGAAAGAAAAGAAAGTGCCGATTCAGGTATATATATATATTTCATAATAAAACACCCATTGTGGCTACTGTTGTCATGTACTTTCTTTAGTGGTTAAAACCCTGACCCATTGATTGTGTGTTTGGCCTGAGAGTATGAGAGTAAGAATGTGGTATTAACATTACTGTTTACACATTTGTTGCAAAAGACATGCAAGTCGAAATTGTTACAAATGCACTGTACTTTTATACTATTGAACGACAAACAACAACCAACAATCTTATTTAGCCACATCTTCGCCCATCAAAGCCAGCCCAATCACCAACAGCTGCATTCATAAAGTAAAAATACCTGGATACGGCTTGGAGACTGTTACATCCATGTGAGGAAAAACTAGAAACCCTTGCGTGGCTGATGCTGAAATGCTTTCAAACATTGTTGCCTCTCTTAGACGAACCAGCTGCCTTTAAGACCCCATTCCTTTAATCTTTTGAAAATCATGTTATCGTTTTTTTTGTGTAAGATCTTCCTGCTATAGTCTGTTATTTTCTTCCGATGGGAATCTTCCCCTGGAAACTTAAAACTTCTATTGTGAAGACAAATAATTTAGAACAGCTGAAGAGCTATAGTTCTGTCTATTTTAAGCAACATTTTAGAGAAACTTACTTACTTAAAGTAGGACTCAGCAGGCTGAATGAATCTATAAACCCAGCAGTGGTGAAAAATATCAAATTGAATTTTGCTCCAACTACAGTACATAGGCTACATTAGTAAGGATAGTAAATTAGCTAAAATGGCAGCATGGATCCAAACAAACGCTTACTCTTGCAGACCCTAAAACAAGCTTTGATACTTTGATGTTTATTCATTTATTTCTGTTGTTTTTATCAAATCAAATTCAATTTTATTTATTTATACATGAAGTAGTGAAAAGTGCTTCACAATTAAAAACCGATTTGATTGATTTTACAAATGAATTCATTTAATTTTACTTATTCGTTGTACTTAATTTAACTCATTGTCTGTTTTTGATGTTTTTATTTGTGTAATATCATTTTTGGGACTCTGGTTTTTCCTCATGATAGCCCTTCCTTATCATGTCGTGAGGGTAGGCTGGGGTTACACACAATGAAAAGTGCTACAGTACATTCATAAAGACAGAAAGATTGAAATGCTGCTATCGAAGTGTTTCATTTGTCCTTGTAATGTTGTTCGCTTTGATCTGGACCGATATGTTTGCATCAACAACTCAAAGCGTCTTGTGGTACTACACAAAGGCATTATGATATCATGTGACAAAAGTCATATAATTTTAAAAAAAGTATTATTTCAAACAAACAAAATAACCTATTGCATTTCCAAATTTCAAACTTTTAAGTTTGAAAACGGATGTGGAAGAAGTTGAACACTTACAGTATGTAAATCAATACCCTTTTATCAATAATAAATTGAATATTGGCGCTTTCACAGAATCTTAAAATATTTAAGCACATTACACAACACACAATGTTAATCATAAGTTCCTAAGCATGCAAAAAAAACAAAACATTTTCTTTAAAAAATATAATTAGCATAATTGAATTATATCATCTTTTATCTGTTGTGACTGTATTCACACTCCTTCCCATCATAAATCTTCAAACATCACTATTAATCTTGACCATTATCCTTTTTGTTAGATTTGATATTGCAAGTGTTACACAGGAAATCAATTATGAGCAGCACTCATACCTGAGACAGAATTTGACTGAAGAAAAATCCATGCTGATGTTGGCCATCTGTGAAGTGTATCACGTCATGATTTAACTCAATAACTGTCACCAAAAATTGCTTCAGAAAGTGTGAGCACTAAATTAAGGTATAGCCAGAGTCACACATCCAAATCAATTTGTGTCATCTTTGGTTCAGCAGTAGAAGTAATTTAAGCCGAAAGGTGTGGAGGTGAGGAAATACAGACACGGAGGAGGCAGAGATTATAAAGATCAATAACAAGCAGAACAACAGGAAAGTCAGAATCATGCGAGAAAATAAAGTGAGCTTATTTGTGTCTCAAAGGAAAGTTGCACTGCAGCTTTTCGGGTCATTTCCTTTATAAAAGTTTGGTTTCAAATTGGATTTTGACTTTGCTCTTTATTCATCCTGTTTATTTATAGAACCACACATATTTCTCATATTCTTTTTCCTCCCCAAATGATCAAAGAATAACAATTTATAGAGTAAATTGAGCCATCTTACATAGCTGGTCCAAACAAATAGGTGTCCAAATGAATAGGACCCTGTAGTAATTATTATACTATGCACTACAACAATTGTCCTTCCTATAGTAAATAGATTTACTTACCATATATTTACAGTATATTATTTTATCTGTTGTTTGTAAACTGAAATTAAATAAAAATAGCTATTCCTGTCAATTTTGGACTACAGAAAAATTTTAATGTAGAACTGGATTTCTTTTGAAAAAAAATAAAGAGTCATGTTTCTTTTACTTGAAAATACACATTTGTGTCAAAGTGTAGTTTCTCCTTATATTCAGTATAACCTGTCATGTTCTGGAGAAATCTGATGGCCGTGTTAAATGTTGCACCATCTTGCTGTGCCGTTGTTTTCGCTGGAGTTGACCTGAGGCTTGTATTACAAAGCTGGATTTTTGGGTTAACTCCACGTGAGCTGCATCTGAAATAACAAGGATAATAATGCTCACCTGGCAGAGCTGCAGAACCATGAATTTATAGAATGAACAACTACTTGTACCACCACAGAATCAATAAGCTTACTCCAAAACAGTCTGTGGAAACTAGAAACAGAGTGCAAACTTCTTTCTCTCTTTCTTTCTTCATGGATCCAGGCTGTGATTTGGATCATTCCCAAAATCCAACCACTTATTCATTTTTCCATTTCTGAGAGTCCCTGATTATTGTAAGACAAAATATAAAGGAAAGTGAGGAAGTGCTCTGACCGAAACATCTGGAAATAAAAACATGAAATTGAGTGATTGGAGGGCTGTCTGTGTGATACTGTCAGGTGAACTAGTATAGTCTAATCTGATGAATTTACATAAAAACATAGTCAGCACTTTTCTGCCTGCATTCCTCCCTGGCTGTTGCTGTAGCAACAGTATCACTTATTTCACCTGGATGATGTGTTTAAATTCTTCATTTTTCTGAAGAGTTGTGTGCTCCTCTGTGGTGAAGTATGCTGCAGAAATCTGTCCTTTACAGTATATGTCACTGACATACTTTTGCCACCAAAAAGAACATAAAAGAACGAAAGAAAATATAACAGTGGACTCTGGATATTTAATAGAAGAATATACGGAATATATAATATACAAAAAAACCTCAAACATTCAATTAATTTAATCCAAAACCCATAAACTGACAGAAATATTAAAAGTATAGGTTTGTATGCCCTCATATATCACAGTAGTTCCTTTTTTTAACATTTCAGACACTGGAAATTACTGGTAGAGGCTCTTTCTATTCATCAGAGGACATAACAGTCTTCAATTCACACCACATACAGGTTGTCTGCACAATCCTTTGAACAATATCATCTCAATAACATCCGATAAGACTCCAAACAGAAAACATCATAAATGTAGATGTATATATTGTGTATACTGACAAACATTTGGTTACTATACACAGCTTAGTAGTGTGACAGGCTGGTGCATGTTGCATGTTGTCCTTGAGCAATAACAGCTTTCTATATTTCCCAGCAGATCTTATGTCTTAGAGGGCAGGTGCCAGACATCTTGTATCATACACAAGAGTAAACAAACAACAGCGTCTGAGCTGTGTGAGTTTCAGTGACTGCCTTGTGCATAGAAATAAAGAGGTAAAAAACAAAGAAAAGGGGACTGTTCAGCCATCATCACATGAGAATGACAGAACAGCTTCTGATTCAATGTGTAGACTGAAACAGCATCACTAAGACAATCCACTCTGGCTAAAATAAAGAGCTACTACTTGAACGTTTTGTAGTAGCTTTTACAAAAAGAATGACAGAAATGATTTTGTTGGTTTGGCACTATCAGAGACTTACAGTTCCCTTGTTTTCTAGCAATCTGAAGATCATAAAAAACTTTAAAAGCAAATCATTCCTGGAATAAATCCATATTTATATCGATTTTTTGCACAATAATATCAAATCAAATAAGCCAGCAAAATGCTGTACAAGAATTTTTTTTCTGCAAAGAACAGGACTTTTACAAATACAATACAACTTTGACAAAACACTGAAAATAACAGCGCATATAGTAAATGTGGTCTATTATGTATGCATTCATATCGGCCGAGAATCAATCCTCAGGCTTGGCTAAGAACATTTTCTGTTTGAATTCTCACAAAACACCAGTCAAAACACAACTAAAACAGTTCATCCTTATGAAACAAATATACTGGGTATGAAGCAGTTGAATAAGAATGAGGTGGATAATTAGGGCTGTCCCGATTCGATACCAGTATCGGGTATCGGTGCCGACCCCAACAAAAAAACACGGATTGGAAAGTATCGGCCTGCATTGAAATATGCCGATACTGTTGCCGATACCAGATGATCAACATTTTCTATCCAGCCCCTTTACCTCAGCACCCTGTACAAGATCTCCCTAGTACATTTTCTACAGGGTTTACTCAGGTTTTCTTTTCTTAAAACAGAAATGTGAAATGTGCTGTGTTACACAAAGTCTTTAAATTTATTTAAAATTAACTCATTGGTTGATAATTAATGACTCAATTTCTCTCACACCTTCTGTTGTGGACTTTATCAGTTACACCTGAAGGTTTTGAGGTGAGGTTTGACACATTATTTTGCTCATAACAAAATGTAAGTATCGGTATCGGCCGATACTCAACCCTCTGTATCGGTATCGGAAGTGTAAAAATGGTGTCGGGACAGCCCTATGGAAAATGTTAGCCTTGTGGTTTATTGCACAATGGAGGAGGTCTGTGCTTATCCTTACACAATACAGGACCTTGTCAAAGCAGCTGTATCCAACTGAGAGTGGTAGATGGCACGACAACTACATAAAACTGTGCTTGACATTTACATTGGAGACTTGAAAATATCAGCTGAGATGTGAAGGCATTACTCATCCCTCTGGATTGCCTAATATTAATGGAGTGATGTCTCTCAGATCTTTGATGTACAACAACTTTTGTCAAGTAAATGTCTTAGAGAAATGTCAGACAACCTTAGATTATAACTAACTTTCATTTATGTGTATAAAAAATAAGCACAAGTGGAAAATGTATTTTTCAAACACATAACAGTCCCACTCAGCAAGCAGTAGCCTTGGTTTTTTTCTTTTATCAGTTATTCATTTGTGACAATTGTACCGGCAGTAGCACAGTTATACTTGTTAGTTATTACATTCACCTTTGTCTGATCTCAGAATGATCTATTAGTCATTTCTGACTTTTGATAATAATCTTTGTTATGTTTTTTAAGGAAACAACTCAGATTGTGACTTTTGTGACTTCGGGCTGATTTCTGCATCAAAAGAAATTATAAGGAAAGCATTCTCAATGTGATGTCACATAAAGAGAGACAATATATGAGGATTTGCTTCCTCTAAATTGGTGTGGTCTGTCATATTTTCACCCAGAGCAGATTTCATGGCCTCCCTTAAGGACCACCACCTCTGATACTATCATAAAAGCTCGAAGCAGGGAGGGAGCTTCTCTTGCTGCTCCCTTTAAGTCCCTGTGGGATGACTCAGTAGCTTGAGGGGACTGCAAGCAAGTCACATGGGGTTTTATCTCCCCTATCACTGTGTGGTGCTAGGGATGACAAAGCTATCAGACCCCCAACCCTAAAGGCTTTCCTTTTGAAGAATTGTAACTGAAACTGAGTTTTACTCCCTGTGTTTATTGACATGCATGTTTCACAGACTGTACATTTATGTGGAGAAGATGGATGCAACTGCATGTACAAGGTGAAAAAAAAAAAACACGCTAAATTAATGATCAGAGAGTTGAATTTAACTCTGAGACAACAAATGATCCCATACAAAATTACACCTTAAAGTGTAAAAAATATTTCATTTTTATTTTATTCACATGTCATGTCAAAAGGTTAGTATAACGTAGGTTGACATTGACATTGAAAACAACTAAATCTTTCTTTGTCCTGTTCAGGTCCTAGGCATGGAAATGTTCTTGAAAGGTATTTGTCCATATGGGCAAAGTGAACAGCAACAGTTTTCCGTGCAAAATCAGACTCACTCTGATAAAACAGACACATTTCAGACTCTTGAACCAGATTCAATGACCACATTGAAGCATGTGATGGCAATCTTAAAGTCATAATAGTCATAATAGTGAGATTATCAAGTACTGCTCAACGACTGTTATTTGCCTCATGGTTTGTCCTGTCATCTTTATAAGTGGGCAGAGGCCCTAGCTCGTACACCAGAAATGCTCCAAGTAGTCAACACCGAGTAACCAGGACTGCTCTGATGACAGCAACTCATCTATAAAGAGACCAAAGCCTTGTGATTATGTCATACTCAAAACTCAAAACAACAGGTGTGATACAGTATGTGATAAATAAAGTGTGAAATGGGATGTGATAGGTAAGACAAGCCGATGGATTATTCAAGACACACTTATAAAGGGGCCAAAGCCTGTTTGTCTTTGTCTCATTGTTGTGTGAAATAAGGTGTAACCATAGGAGTAAATTTTTCTATAAACAACAAATGAAACAGAACATGTGACATGTATAATGGCTGCTGTACGTCATAACTATCTAAATGACAGCAAATAAATGCCTGAAATATTCGCCTTTCTGTGAAATGTATGTATTATGAGTTTCACTTTTTGAATTGCTATGTTAAAATTAATGTTTATATAATTCACTGAGCTGCATTTGTATTGCTTTGTTTTGTTTAAGCGCCATTGTGTCAGAACTCATTTTGAGTTATGAGCAGGCAACATAGCTTTCTACATGGAATTTCATTCTAACCAAACAAGGGTCAAAAGTGAACCCGTCTGCAGATACCCCCAGCCGAGGGGCATCAGGGTGGATTACAAATCCACATGGGTAGGGGTTGACCCTCTTCATCTGGCAACAGTCCCAGATGGTACCCCATTCAATTTCAAGGTCCCCTGTAGTACCTGGTCAGCCAGACAGTCTTCTCTGTATGATCTGACAGATCTCTGTGAATCGTGATGCCTTCCTGGAATTTCGGCTTGATCCGGCCATGTTCAGACTCAGCCAGAGGAATTTTACTGCTGATCATCAATGCTTTGGCTGCAGAGAAGTCCTTACAAAGCTCCGCCACCTAGGGATCATCACTTTTGTCATTTCCTTACATTTATATTGTATAAATATGAGGTGATGACCCATTTAATAGATCTACAATATTCAGCTCTTACCAAACACCCTTTGTTGTTGCTCCACACTTAAGTTTCACAGAAGCATGGCCATCATACCTATAAGGTCTGACTTTACACCCTACCACATTAGACAGGATATGGTTTAGAAAATTTCCCCAACACATGTACTGTATTTTGTGAAAAAATATGTTATTTTGTATAACTTTCCAACTGCACTAGATCAATATCCCTAATTGATTTCATTGACTCTTGATAGCCTATTTCATTGAACACCAGCTTGCACTTTAAATGAACGACCACTTTAGGTAAAACACAGCTAATAACAAGAGTGAGAAGCACAATGTACAGTAATGCATTAAGAACTGGCGAACATAATGTAGCGGTACACCCCACAATTCCAGGATAAATAAAACATTTTTAATTTGGATTAAACAAGATTTCTCATCTTCCCCTGCCCTACCAAACCGCATGGAGCTATAACTCAGCAGGACGCCAAAACAGCCGGCCTGCGACACTTCAGCCTTCTGATAACCTCATGTTATCTCTCTCCACAACCAGATTTCTACCTTTTTAACAGAGAACTGAACTACAAAGAAATTCTTCTTTTCCCTCCCTTTTTCAGGAA